>JAUBOC010000077.1:1827377-1837990 GCA_032275365.1 Anablepsoides cearensis
GGCTCAAATGATCAGAATGTATAAAATACAAAACTGCATCTAATATTCAATTAATCAGTTACAAAATTTCCTTCAAGCCTCTTATACCAACAGTTGCTTCATTGTTCACCTGTTTGGTCCTAATTTCAGCTGGCATTCAGTTCTCACACTATTTTCTAACCATAGATATTTTCAGGGAAAATGGTTCATTTTTTTTTGTCAGTAGTTTGTGAGACTCCACAGCAGGGGCGGAGCTAGACTTTTTGCAAGGGGTGGTCAACGTTTTTCAAGGTGGCCGTCACAGCTAATTCCAAAAGGCTTTAATTCAGCTGTTTTAGAGAAATATTGAGTTGAAATTGATTGAAAATGATTCAAAAAACATGCTGAATGCTAATCGCTGCTTATTATTCAGCCATTTTCAGACAAAAACAGCTGAAGTAGTAGCCAAAAACAATCGTTACAAAATTCTAACTGCTAAAAATTCAAGATGGCCACCACAACTAACTTTAAAAGGTTATAATTCAGCCGTTTTAAGACCTAATAAGATGTAATTCGTTGTTGAGTAGCTAAGAATGATCACATGCTAATTCTAAGCTAACTGCTAATGCTATTTTTTGCAAATGGCTATAATTCAGCCGTTTTTAAACATACACAGCTGAAAATTTCTAGGGTACAGCAGAGGTCTGTAAAGTACTTGAAAATAAAAAAAACTAAGTGAAATTACATGAACATAAAATGACATTGGTAAAAATAAATTTCACTGAGAAAACTACGCTAGTAAAAGTCATAAAACTTTTCACAAAAATTTGGAAAGTATAAGTACTTTGACACACTCAACTGTTGAAATTACTGAACCAAACTGGTTCCACTAAACCAGGTTGAGTAAATTGAGCAATATATTTATATCCTTTGCTCAGTTTACTCAACTAGGCTTAGTGGAACCAGTTGACATGACTTTAAGTAAATTCAACACTTTAGTTTTTTAGAGCAGAAACATCTTGTTTCAGATGTGTTCAAACATATTTAATTTTGTATTGAGGTGTTACATTTTAAAGTAAAGAAGTAAAACTATCATTTTTAGCTTTAAAATGTAACAAAATAAAAGAAAGTAGCAGTTTAAAAAAATAATTGGTAAAATTACAAATCCTTGAAAAAACTACTTAAGTGCTGTAACGAAGTAAATGTACTTCGTTACTATAAACCTTTTTGAGTACAGCAGTACCAGAGAGCAATATTTAACTAAATCTAAGATTTCCACCCACTTGTCAATTATTTGAGTGGCACCTGGGTTGGCCAATCAGGTGCTGGCTCCGCCCCCACGCTACAGCTCTTTTTAGTTGTGAAGCTTTTTTTTATCTCCAGCAGATGTTTGATAAAAAGGCGTCGCCTCGTTTAAGGAACTGAACGCTCTTCAGAGCCGTTTACTGAGCTCAAGTCTGACAAAGAGGTTTTTATTCTTTGCTCTCTGAAAAGGCTGCACTTGAGTTTCTCTGACGTTTTCTGTACAAAAAAAGAAAAAGTAAAAATAATAAAATAAACGATGAGTCTGGTCCTGGATAGAGCTGAGCAGGTTCAGCTGAATTTGTCTGTACCCGTTGGTTTCTCTCCCAGTCTGATGTGACTCAGGGCTTTGTGTAGTAAGAGCTGAGAGGAGGTGAACGTGCACAGCAGCCTGGTTCTCACCTCACATGTGAGAACTATCACCTCGACGCCTTTCATTTTCTCAGCGGCCCGACAGGGTGGAGGGGGTCGGACCCTCGGAAATTAAACTTTATCTGCGTTCACACATTTTTCATGCTTTATCCCATGTAAATTATTAACCAGTATTGTCCACACACTGGAACGTCTGGATTGTTTCTAGTTTTATAAACTTTACGGTAATTTAACACTAAAACATCAACTCAAAATTTAAATGTTTCTTTTTTCCCTTCACTTTCATCAAATTCCTTCAGTTTGCCTGAGTTTGACCTTTGACCTCTAAGAGTTTAAATGCCTACAGTGAAAATCTGACTTTACCATATGAAATTTAAGGGTTTTACTTTTTAAAATGACTTATTGGTCGAGGTAAGAGCATAAAGTGCTGTTTCAGGATCACTTCCTGCTAATGCTGCTGAAGAGTAAATATTTTAGGAAGGTGGTTTGGAGTTTGATCAGTCAAAGTCCCTGAACTCATCAGCTCCTGCTCCACAGATTTATACCAGTACAGTGTTACAAGTTAGTGTTTTGTTTGTTTGGAGCTGTAAGACCTGCTGGTGTCTCCTCTCATCACCCGCTCTACGTTCTGTCACAATCCCAGGACCAGAACCAGCCTCTGTAATCTGACCCGGGTTTCCATGAAGAGCCCACTGTTATCCAGGTTCTGAACTCTGCAGATTTCTGGGCTGTTTTATTGCATCCAAGTTTTTTCTGTTTTTTTTTTTTTAGAGTTGATTTTAAAGTTTTATTGATGACCTGGAGCCTGAAGCTGGAGGGTTGAACTCATTTTAATGAGGGCCACATGAGCATCATGGTGGTCCTCAATAAATCAGCTGTAATTAACGTTGACGTTTTGTGTTTAACTTTAAATAAACACGAAACCTTCCTCGTCTCATTGTGCCCCACTAACAAACACTGAGCTCTACCTGGTACTTCCTGCATAGAAACACATCTTATAAACACTGAAAAGTAATAATTTATTCATTTCATTTAAAAACAAAACCAATTCATATACAAAAAAATACCAATCATAAATAAAATGAAAGGCAACAGGAAGAAGAAAAAAATCTGTGAAATAAATAAAACAAAAATACTATAAAAAGTAAGAGTTTTACTCAAATTTCTGGAGAGTAGTAGCTCTTGAATTCTGAACTCTCCCACTTTCCAACAAGGAATTTCCACTGCGGGGGTGTTCCAGTTTAAATTTACAACCTGTAAGTGGGAAATTCCCACTAGTACAACTGGGCTGCAGCAAAAGTAGCTGTCAAAAATGTTAATATTATTAAAACTTAATTTTAGTTTATAGGAACAACAGTACATTTACGCTGTCAAAGTACTTAGGTAATTTTTTTAAGGATTTGTAATTTTACCAAGTATTTTTTTTTAATCGTTACTTTTAAATTGTAATTTTGTACCATTTAAAGCCAAAAAAAGGGACTATAGGTGGAAACTAGCACCCAGCGCTATAACCTGATACAGTGCATCGTTTCTTCTATGGCTAACGCATACTGTACATTTTCTCTGTTTTTAAAAATAAAGGTATCTTTAAAAAAAAAGATACTTTTGCTTCTTTACTTTAAAGTTTAACACCTGGTTACAAATGAAATCTTTTTGAACTCTCGAGGTGTTTCTGCACTCTAAAAACATGACATGTTGAATTTACTCAACCAAGTCGCCTCAACTGGTTCCACTAAACTTAGTAATAATGAAACAATATTCATACTTTCTTTAAAAGACTTAACTTTGTTTATTGGAGCCAGTTTGGTTCAGTAAATTCAACAGTTTATTTCTTAGTGTTAAAGTACTTAGTACAGTTTTATGACTTTTACTGAAGTATTTTTCTCATTAGTGGAATTTATTTTTTTAGTTATTTTTACTTATTTTTTTTTCAAGTACTTTATAGACCTCTAGCAAAATTTCTGACTACTTTTGAACCCTGTGCAGCTCCACCTAGTGGTGGGATGTTATTATTTTTCTGAGTAAAATAATCGACGTGCATGAAGGAAGATGTTGTTTATGGTTTTAAAGCAGCTTATTTAAAAGCATTTATACATCTTTGAGGCTCTCGTGAGCCACATAAAATGTTGTGGTGGGCCACATTTGGCACACAGGCCTTTAGTTGGACATGTGATGGATAAGGTGCTAAATGGACAGACTCCTGTATAAAAATAATACAGATCCCTGAGTTTATTAGATGGAGCTTTGTATATTAGAAATAGGATTTTAAATTCTATTCTGTGTTTAACAGGGAGCCAGTGGAGAGAAGCTAAAACTGTAGAAATATGATCTCTCCTTTCAGCTCTCATTAGAACTCTAGCAGCAGCATTTTGAATAAACTGAAGACTTTTATCTGTTTTCTCTGTGAACCTGCAGTTTACCTGTTCATGGGTCTGATGATGATGTACCTCCTGCTGCGCTCCTTCCACAAGATGGCCGACCTGCACGGCCTGACCACCTTCCTGCAGCTGCCGCGCTGCGAGGACTCCGTGCTGGAGGAGGACCGGGAGACCATCATGGGCTCTGACCCGACGCCTCCTCCCTACCTGAAAGACAAGGAGGCCAGCAAGCCCCTGGGTTCTGAGTCCTACCCGTCGTACAACTCCATCAACAAGAGCTGAGGCGTGAGGTGAAGGAAACCTTTTCTACCTCTGCTCATCAAACGCCAGGATCTGTGGGCTGAATCGTTTTTTTTTTATTCTAGAAAACATCCTGGAAAGAAAAAGCTGTGAAACAAAGTGAGATCAGTTTTAAGATTCAGTGTCCTCCTCCACTGCAGTAATGTTCTACTTACTGTAGAATCACACATTCAGAGTTCAGGCCAACAGCATTTGAAAAATAGTTTGTTTTTTGTCTTATTTGCTTTTGTTTTGTTGTATTTTTTCCATGTTATTTTTGTGAAACGAGTGCGGGTTTGTAAGACTAACAAGTATTGTTCTTTTAGCTGAACTAGTTTTGTTTAAATCCATTCCAGGCCGTTCAGTCGTGTTTAAAAGCACTTTATTTGCTTTTAGACGACTCAAATAAAAGGATGGGAACATAACTACATTTTAAACTCCAGAGTTTCAAACACATGCTTTTCATTTAATCCGATTTCCTGTTTGAATGTCTGACAAACTTTGTTGTAGTGCTGCCCCCTGGTGTCCAGATGCATGCATTACAGCCCAACACTACTGCTTCAACAAACTGAAAGTGGATAAAAACAGGATCAAAATGACAAATTAATAAGGGTTAACTTAAAGGTAATATAATTGAGTAGAAAACACAGCTGTCTGTGGAGTTCAGACACACTTGAAATGCACTTTAACAGCAAACAAAATCAATACTTTGTTTTTGCCTAATGAATTAATGTAAAAACCATCTTTGTTGTGTACGTTAGATGTTTGTAACTAATTTAACTTCTATGTATTTACACCTGACAGTCTTGTATATTAAATAAAGATTTCTTGTTAAATTGTGTTCTTTTCTGTTTAATGTCTTTAAATCTTTGCAACAAGAATTACAACTTTGTTTTCGTCAGACTGGGTCGAACACTTTAAACTCTGAAATTAAAATAACATATATGGCAAAGCTGAACAAAACATGGACCTGCTACTTGTAATGGTAGAAATTCATACCTTTTTAAACAAGAAAATCTTAAATTTACAGAAAAACACCAAGCAAAACATGATTTACTTTAAATAGTCTTAAAATTCAGATTTATAGTAATTAGCTGTGGCTGCTGGAAGTTTTCTGTTAACATTTAAAGATCCAGAAACAAACTTTTTTTTTTAATAAACAGCTGCTTCAGGACTTTCCCTGCATCTCTGATCTGCAACTTTTTAAATCCAACATTAAAACCTTGTTATTCAGGCAGCTTTTAATACCTACAGCCCTCTGACATCACTGTATTAACACAAGCAGAGCTTTCCCAACAAGGTAAGTTATCATGCACCTTTAAAACCCAGAAACCTGCATATGTAACATGTTACACTAAAATAATTCAACAAAATCAGTTTCCTATTCATGTTTTTATTAAAAACATCCAAAAACATTTCTATCAAAGTAAATAAAATAACTGCCATGGTGGTATATATTAATACCATTAGTGATTCTTTCCGTACATTATGACATCAAATAAAACCTTTTGTTTACAACATAAGCCTTTTATAAATAAGTCGAGGCTTCAGGACAGACTTAGAAAATTAGAAAAACTTTCACCCTTAAACTGGATGAGATTTACAAAAACATCAGTTATCAACAATTACAGGTTAAATGCTCATCAATAGTTGGCAAAATTACAGGTAAATATAAAATAATGAACCATTAATAACAGAAATGTGTTTTAAAAAAAACTTCTAAAATCACTGCTTAAAAAGCAATGAAAACATCCTCATTACTGAGACTTACAAATGCATATTATTTGCAAAAGTGCAACAATTCAAATGTAAACCACAAGAAAAAAAAAAGAACAGAAACTAAAAACTGAACTGTGTGCAGAGCCAAGGATTTATCAGCCAATGTGGCTAAAAGCTCGATGCTAAACAGACCAATCAGGAAGTTTAAGTATTTGTTGTAAAGCATAAAGTCAAACAGAAAACTTGGTCATTTTCTACATAAACTGATATGCATGTCTGCAATGCGGGCATGCACTCAATGTAAACACGCTTTAATATGCATATTTAACCCAACAAAATGATGCAAATGTTACATCAATACACTGGACTTCATCCTACAGCTTTAATAATGCTTTTATAAACTCATGAACAGATTTTAATTTATGAACACTTTAATTATTAATCAGTCTTCATGACTTTACAACAAATATCTTAACTTGAACAGTAGATGTTCTGCATAATAAAACCAGGACATGAATTAAAGCAACCTGGAGCTCTGCTGAACTATTAAACACTAAGGAAACTCTTCAAGCAAAACATCAATTGACTTTTTTCAGCCTTGATGTGGATGGTTTGGATAAACTGAGGAATACAAATTAAATAAACATTGAGTACAATAATTCCTGGGAGCTCCTGCTGCTTGAATAAATCTATCATGAGGATTTCTTCACAGAAGATCTGAGCTGGAATATTAGTGTTTCAGCTGTTTGTGTTTCCTGCATCAGCCAAATCACACCATTCATTCATTCATTCGACCTGTCAGAACAGATGATCACACACCTGGCGCCACCTGTTGTCCTGATGCTGGTACTGCTTTGAGTTTCAGTCTAACCAGCAGGAAATAGTCTCGTTTTCTCTGCATGAGTCATGCAGGTAGAACCAAGCCTTTAGTTTCAGTTTGCTGAGTCACACTTTAAACGGTGATAAAATGCTGATCGTTGCTTCATGATTCACTGTTTAACACTTTATAAAAAAAGCAGTTTTTTTGTGCTCACTCTGCAGTTTTAACTGCGACTTGACCTTGACCAAAAACGTGGTAAAACCACACAAAAAGATTGTTTACAGGTAAAAATCATTTACAAACCTGAACATTTTGAGAGAGGGGACCGTTAAAAACAAAGTTTAAGTTTGCATTTATCTTTACAAATTTACAGTTTGACCGTAGGAGCTTTTAGTGACTCTGATGTGACGAGTCACATGTATCTTGAAAAAATGAACAAGCAACTAGTGGAAATGGATAGTTTATAAATGATTTGACTCATTTGAGTTAATATACAGCCTTTATTCCTGTAAATACTCTTAATACTGTCCTTACTTTACAAACCCTTGAACGTTATCAAAAGCTGCCAGATAATTCAGCCTCTCATTGCCATCTTAATGCACCTCTTCTGTCTTGGACATCATATTTTTCTACATTTTAAGAATTCTTACTACCTTCTAAATCCCATAATGTGCTACTTTTTGAGGATCATCTATAAAAACACAAAGCTGACAGTGTATGTGACGATTCAGACATTGTCCCTTTGAGTTCAGACGGAGTTCACTAACGGAGTTTCACAGTGAAAAGAATTTATTTAATTTAATACAGTCGAAGCAATCAAGACTCCACCAAGATCTCCATCAGCTGTTCCAGCTCCAGGCCTTCCCTCGCTTGACTCGGACCACCTGGTGGGGACGGCGACGAGGAGGAAGACAGGGGGCTGAAGGAGGAGAAGGACGGCAGACCCTTTAGATTGGAGTTGAGAGAAAAGGAGAACGGGTGCAAGGAGGAAGCGGACTGAGAGAGAGGAGGAATGTAGCGAATGAGCTCATCCGCTCGGGATAATCCAGCGCTCTGGAGCCCGAGCACACCCATGTCCCGTTCCAGCTGGGACGTGTCTATGTCCTGAAACAGCTCCTCCATTGTAACATCGTCCACGTGGTGGGTCCTCGTCACCTCCGTTATGCCCTCTGCTTGCTGATCCCAACTAATGCTGTAATCTCTGATTTCCTGTTTCGCCAACGCTACACCTCCTTTACAGGCTGCAGACAGGTTCTCCAAGGACCTGAGAGGTGTCCGAAGAGCTGCCTGAGGACCACCATCCATCGTAGAGTCCAGTGCAGTCAGAATGGAGGAAATTGCAGCTGATAGTGAAAAATCTGACTCTGTGGACATCGATCCCCAGTCCTCATCTTCCTCGGCTGCCGTCGCAGCGACATTAGATTCACCCACATGGCAGCTTGTTAAACACCTGCCTGCAGCATTGATCTGAAAGCAGTTTAAAGAAACCACAGGGCAGCCATCATGCACCGACACCGCCGACTGATGCCTGGCTCCAGCTGACATGCCGTCTCCCTCCGCCTCCTCTGGCACTAACAAGGAGCCGCACGGAGGCAGTGACTCCTCCTCCTCCAGAGGGGGCGCCGTGCTGGTGTCCAGGCTGATCTGTCGCAGAGTGTTGGCGATAAGAACGGAGCGCCGCAGGCTGGGCTCTGCCAGCTCCTGGGTCCGTTGGTACTTGTTTAGTGACACGGAGAAGACAAACTGCCGCTGGCTCTCCCAGAGGGGTCCGCTCTGGTCCGAAACCACCACATCCTCGGGGGGATGTTTACGTTTCTGCCCTTTCAGAATCATGTTGAATCTGTGGAGGAAGGCAGAACCGGAGTAGTTATTTGGCTTTAGAAGCTAGTTTTCTTTAATTTACTGTTTTTAGTGCTGCTTTACCAACTAGTGAAAACTAAAATCCTTCAGAAAAAAATAAACAAAAACAAAATACTGGTGTAGCAATAAGGGTAGGATGCTCCTGTGCTGTTTGTAGCCGAAACACGAACCTTGAATAAGTAATGTAAGTTATAAGACGTCTGTCCTTATTGATAACTGTGATATGATTTGTTCAAATTTCCAGTGATAAATTCAATACTAACTTCCTTAACTTTTCTATGGCATTTTTAATGTTAAGTTAGCTTGCTTGTTACCACAAGTGTTTAAACCAGAGGTGCCCAAAGTGGGGCCCATGGGCCAAACTTGGCCCACCAAACCATTTCATTTGGCCCACCAGCAGTTGTCCTGGCTGTTTTTATATAGAAACACCATATTTCTACTTAGTTTTCCAACTATATAAAGGGTTTTAGTGCAGACAGTCTTAACTCATGGCACTTCCTTTATCTTTGAATTATATTTAAATTAAACATAAAATACACTACAAGAGACATTTACATTACATTTAAGCACACTTCGAACGACCACAAATACTCAAATTTTAATTTATGTAAACTCACATGAGCTTTTGCTGCTCGAGTTTACCTCAAATTTTCTGCACGTCCATTGGCTATTAAAATAATAACAAAAAAGAGGGCCACCTCACTGGCTGCTAGCTTAATCATAAAAAAATAAAACAACTTTACTTTAAAAGTATTTGCATTTCATGTATTTAATTTGGCCCGCAGCCCTCAGATTGATTTTATAAAATCAGTGTTTTATAAATGTTTTCTTGAATGCGGAAAGTAAAAATCACATTTCTGGTACAGCGATCTGGCACGAAACTGAAAGCGATTAAGTTAGCATCCATGCTAAATGTTGATGATAATTTGTTGTGTCAGCTTGGCAGATTTGAACAAAACCGTCAATTAAGCATCAATTGTACATCGACAATTTCACTTTTTGTGTCAATCCAAACCAAGATGGCCACCACAGCCAGCAGACAAACAGATGTCTTGAACAGCCATATTTACAAATATTAAGCTAAAATGCGATGTGGTAGTAGCTGAGAGTTATCCTCAACACCTAGTGTGTGCTAAGAGAGGTATCACATTATTACATAAAAAGTCTCATAATGTTCTCATTATAATATGATCTTAGTTTAGATAAAATGCAGCATGTGATGTATTACTTTAATAAATATCAGGCCTTTAATTAAAGACAGCCAACTGATGTAACTGTCTTTGCAAATATGGGGGATTATGAGGGGGCCGGCTAACATTTAAATTATATATAAAAAAGTTTTCTTCAGTACAAATAATCATGTCATTTATGGAGTTTTTTTTACTATTAAAACCACCGCTGAAGCAGGCGGGGAGCTGGTTTTAAACGTGGGGGTTGTAACGTTACTTTCATCGTCTAGGAGGGAAAAAAGAAAAACTCGAACCAAACCGCTAAAAAAACGTAAAAGAAACCAAAAGAAACATGAAATATCTTGGCTAACAATACGAAAAGTCAAATTTAATCAACCGAACTAAGCTAGGCTTTAAAAGATTACTTGTTTTAAAAGTTAGCGGATCAAACCTGAGTGAGTGTTGAAGCTCTCCCCGGCTCTTCTCCTCGGTCGGTTACGTCGCTTCTACGTTGGTTAAATGTGTCGTTTTTTCTTTTCCTTTCCGACAAAAAGACTAAAAATCTCACGCCACAGTCGATCAAGATAAAAACATCGACTAAAATGTGACTTAAAGTGCTACAAAGGTTTAAATGTACCGGAGTAAAAACTTTCTACGGCTACGCATCTGGCTCCCGCCTCATAGATATAGAAAGACTAGATAAGTCATAGCGGAGTTTTCGGCGTCCTCATACGGCGGCCATCTTAGGACGGTTAG
>JAUBOC010000077.1:1962859-1974972 GCA_032275365.1 Anablepsoides cearensis
TGTAACCATTTATCAATGATTAGGTAAAGTTAAATAAGTTATAGTTAATATAAAGTACTACCTGAAAGTGTAATAAACTGTTCTAAATGAAAATGAGCTAATTCAGTAAACAATAAGTGTCAACAGTGACACTGATTAAAACTTTGAACATCTGTAGTAAAGCTAATGCTCAAATCTATATTAATGTGTTGGTGACAACTTTTTTGTACAACTCAGGTCTGTTGAGTTCAATATAAAGTATGAGGGTAAGGCTCAGGAACTATATTTTAAACCTGAACAATCAGCTGGTTATCTGCAGCAGTAAAGTCAGTCACCCTCAGCGCACAGTTCTCATGGTTTAGATAAAAGATTCTTTGTTCACAAACAGCCCCAGTGACCAAACTTTGGCCTTGTCTGGTTTCTTTGAGTTTACTTTAAGCGTCACCACAAAAACATTCCCATCACACACATCCCATTGATAAATTATCTGCTGGTCAGGTCACCTGTTCAGGTCCGGTTGTGAGTCAGCTGATGGGAAAACATTTGATTCATGGGAATAGTGACAATATTTGGTTCTGAAACAACCATGCTAGTACTGTTTTTGACCTTTAAAAAACAGAATAACAGAAGTTTTATATATGATGCACTAAAGAAAATGTATGTTTTTTTTTTAACTGTCAACAAGACAATAAATACGTCATAACTATACATGTTGCCTTCTTCCACTTTGTGAAAGTGGATAATCTGTGTGAAAATGAAGCGTCTCCAGGTGTCACTGTGAGAAACAGAAATTGGTGAACAGCTCCATCCATCTAACAAAAAGGAGGTGTTGGTGTGTGCAGGGCACAGTTTAGGCTGCTTTTTAATGCCGTGGAGTGTATTCTGTCCCTCGCCCAGGCCCCTTCAGCCAAGAGCTAAATTCCAGACGAGCAAACAAAAGAGGCGGTGGTGTCGGGACGGGGAGGTGGGGCTGGTTTGGGGCACTGGAACAGGAGCAGGGACCCGAAGAAGACGCGATGCAGAGCAGAGCCAGAGACAACGGGCTCCTGTTTGCGTGTGTCTAGACCTGCACGGATGAAAACTCACAAATGCACTGTGTGCATCACACCCTCCGCTCTGCCTTTGTGTGATGCCATTATCTGCGTTGGTTCTTTAATTTAGTTTCTGCCGTGTGCTTTGTTGTTATTGTGCAGTCTGTAAGAGGATGATTGGACAACAAAGAGACGAGAACACACGCAGAAAGTTTTTCCCACAAGGCCCGTCTTCAAAGCATCGATCGTACAGGAAAAGAAGAAAAGTTTGATGCTTTACGTTTGGCTCCAACTTTTCGTTTTGTTTCTTCCTCTTTTGCTGCTGTGCTAGTTTGGTTAGCATTTATATAAGTGGCTCTAATTATCATTTAATCAAGATTAATAAGGACTCCTATGATGTGGGAACGATGCTATTCCAATGAGCTGTGATGATAATATATGACTCATCACATCAAACTGAGAAATGAGTTGAATTTGGTCAGATTTTCAGATTTTTAAGCTACATTTTGGATCATCCTGATATGAGATTTTTTCTTCCTAATCAGGATAACCCATTGATATTTGGTCTGAATCCCATTTTTAGGTTATTCTAATGAGGAATTTTTGACATTATAATAAGGAGGAAACCTCAAACAATATTTGGATATTAAGATTTAGAAGAAAAAACACCCTAACTTGTGGGGGAAATAAAAACAATTAAGGCGTTTCTGTGCGAAATCAAAACTTTTTGTAGCTACTGCTCAAAAGGCCTTAATGTTTTTGGTAAGATTTCACATATTTAATTTAAACGCCTTGTAGATAAGGTATTTATTCATTATATTTTGGTAAATTGCACTTGTTGCAAACATTTTAGCCAATGCACAGTAAATATGAACCATTAACTGCAGGGCCGTGCACATTTATACTCACTGGACTCATTTAGTCTTTAAACTCGTTAACAAACAGCCGTTCACTACCAGCGCCCTAATGTGGGAATACTTGTTTGTTTCATCGTTGGTGTTTGTAAAAATCGTTGGCTTGTAAAAAGAAATGTCGAGTACTTTATACATTTTGTGTCATGCAGTGGAAATGTGAAGCAAGTGTTTATTTTTACAAGACGTGCAGATAAACGTCATCAATACTTTCTGTTTTGCTTTTTTTCCACCCCTGCATGTCCTGACGTGTTTGTGTGAGAAATATCATATATTATATCAGGATGAAGAAGACAAACATTAAAGGCAAATTACTTATAGGCTTAGCATTTAATGAAGGAATGCATACTGCCTGCCATAATTTTAAATATGATAAGATAGATGGAGTTGTAGTCAGTTTGGTCAAACATTAAAAATAGCATTTTAAGAAATATTACATTATCTAACATTAGGGCTTTTAATATGTGTTAATTTTTGTGGAGGTTGAGTTTAATAAGCTGTGGCGTCCCAGTTATTGCTTTCTAAAAACTGAATATCGATCTTTTTCATGGTTCAAGACATACGGCGAGTGATAACAATCCAGATGCATGAATTAGGCTTGTGCAACAGAAATAAAAACAAAAATGCTGTTTTTTGTTGAGTAAATCTTTGCAGAAAAACCTATAAAGCTCTGACTGGTGCTGATTCGTTGGACAGGACACAGCGGGACAAACAGAAGAAATGAATGAATGAAGCCCAAAAGGAGGTGGAGGGGTCAGAGACTTAACGAGAGGCTAGTAAAAACAGAAGGGTGACACTGAGAGCACACGACCACAGCTGTGAGTGTGTGTGCAGCTTCTGCCGTGTTTTGGTGCTTCGTTGCTTCTCACAGCCCCACTGGGAGCAGGAAATACAAATCCGGGGATTAATACCTGAGCGCGCCTGGCAACTGTGACGCAGAGCCGTCCCTGTGGGACAGAAACAGGAAGTGTTTAGATTAGGAGGTCGATACTAAACGGCTGTGGTAGTTATTCTGCCACAAACGTAGATCAATTATGTTGACGATATTCAATTATTCTTCTGAAAAGTCATTAATAGGCCTGTCATGATACATTTTGCTGGATGATAAATTATCTCAGAAGTTATTGCGATAAATGATAATATTGTTTGGAGACCATTTTAATGAAAAGAATAGAAATAGAAATAAAAATATTCTATTCTAAAGTAATATAATTAAACTAAATCATCTCAAAGATCAACAAACTTTAATTTCTAAAGAACATTTACCTCTGGAACTAGAAGATATTTTATAAATTTTTCATTTTTTGTCATTAGACTTCTAAACAGCTGAATGTGACAATTTTCTGACTATTAATACTGAACATGTACACATTTCAGACTCTTACCTGTTGCACATTTGAACTCCTGCACACTTCAGTCTATTACACTCTAAACACTGACAGTGTTGTTCCCTTTCTTGATGTTATTATCTCTAGTTTGGTCTCTTTTTGTTTCAAGTGTGGTCTTTTATCCTTTATTCCTTATTACTTTCTTTAGTATCCTATAAGTGCTCGCCTCGTTTCTGTTGTTGTTTTTTTCATCTGGTTGTCTCTTGGCATTCACTGTGGATGGCAAAGTAAGAATTTTATTGCTCAGGGAAACATGTTTCATCTATGTATATGGCGATAAACACTTTGAATCTTTTAATCTTGAATAAATATCTAAAAATAAATAAACTAAGCAACCAAAAATTAACCCTAACAAAATACCCTAAAAAAATCAAACAAAAAACACTAAAAAACTGAAACGGTAAATAAAATGAATTGTGATGTCTGTAAACAAAATTTCCCTTTTTAAAAAAACAGGAATTCAAAGAAAACAAGCAGGCTAATGGAAATTATCTCATTTTAATTTATCATTCGATTAATTGATTTATTGATTATCGCGACAGGCTCACTCAATAACTTTTTTTTTTTAATTCAAAACACAACATCAGCTCTGGATTTTAACAGTCTGTGTTTTATTTCCAGCTGTTATATCTTTTATCTTAAGTTATCCAACATCTCAGCCAGAGGTGGGCGCTGATTAAATTTCCCTTTTTTTGGTCTGAAAGGTAAATAAATGAAGGAAATGGTGAGGCGGCGGAGGAGCATTTCATCCTATAATTCTGCTTAAAGCTCAGATGCACAGCTGATGCCCCGTGCACTTAATTCAATTACACACATTCCCAGCTGACCTATCTGTGTTTACGACTGTTGGACGTCTGGTTTTATGAGCACCGAAAAGGAAACCTGATGGAGAAAAATGGAAACCAATAAAAAAATGTATGTAGTTGGACGATATTCCCTCTGGTTCTGCCCTGTTTATCTTCACCCAGACTAAAAATAATGGACATGATGCCAAATTACTGCTGTGTGAACAGGTAGATGCTTCTTATTTCAGGTTAGTATGTGGCGTACAACCAAGACACACAAACTTTAAGTTACTTAACAGGAAACAATGATTTATTTTTAGTTTTTCTCAACACAAGGGCAGAAATCAGTGTGTTTGTGTGATTATGACGGCTTTACAGGAAGAAGCTAACTGTTTGTTTTTCTCTGGGTCCACTGAGTGTCAGGAATCTGTCTCCACTCATGCAGAGAAAACACAAAGTGTTACAAATACTTTCCCCTGAGAAGCTGTAAAGTAATGTTCCCGTGAACGAGTTATCGCTTCATTTTAATCAGACAAATCGTTTTAACACGTTGTTCAAACAAAAGCCGGACTTTTTGTAAATTCTAATAAATAAATTATGAAGAAAACGTGACTGATCCCTTCTCTGAATAAATAAGGAAATAAAAAGGCTCATTTTTTCTCTCCCTTTTGCTACTTTTTCTGAATTAATTCCTGTTGCAAAATTTCTACCAGTTTGGCTCTGACTCACTCCCTCTAATTTTTTTAATGGAGTTCAGAGACACATTCATTACTTTAATTGAATGACAGGATGAGGCAGCAGTTTGGAGCTCGGTGATTGATGGGATGGGGGTGAAGGAAGAGAAGAACACCCCAGAGAATGGGTCAAGGCATCACCAACGGGAATCTGTCTTTGGTGATCCGAGGTCTTGAGGGAGTTGATTTTTGTTGCCAGTTCACCGAGTTAGTTGCAAAATGCATTTGTTACCTTTTGTTTTTAATCAGAATCTTTATTGTTGTTGAAATAACAACAAACAGAACAAAACTAAAGAGGAAGAAGAGTCTAAAGCAGTGGCTATTCAACTAAATTTCTTCAGGGGCCACAGTTACTACAGGTTAACAGCTGAGGGGCCAAACTTCCAGCAATTAAAGTCATTATGTAAATAAACCAAGTATTACAAAGATCTGTTACCTTTGAAATAGTTTGTTTTGCTGCATTTAATCATGAATACAACATGCAGAACCCTATAAAAGTGGTGACAATTAAACAATATCAAAAACAAAAAGAACATGTTATGTCTTATATTTAACACAAACAATATTTTGACATCCCTGATTTGCCAAATTTTTAAACCAATTCTTTTTTTCACTTTCATAGTTTCATCTTCAACTGCTTGTAATTTTAACTGTCTTGAATGTTCATACAAATGTTTTTTACCAGTGTGTAGCCAAGATTCTTATGTTTCTGTAGATACCAAACATGTCTATGTTTAACTAAAAGAATTTACACTAAAACTGGGGGTTTGGGCTTAAGAGATGAATGAACCAGTTGAATTGACCTGGTCTAAAGGTGGTCCTGAGGTTTTGCTCAACTAAATAACAAAGACAATGATGTATAAATATATGTTGTAAGATCTGAACTCTGTCATATCACTTGTGGAGTTCCTCAGGGTTCTGTACTCAGTCCAAAGTTATTCATATTTTATGTGAATGGCTCCTGTGTGTCAGGACTTTCAGGTGTTTTATTTGCAGATGATACCACTTTTCTTTTGTAGAACAGATGTTGGAGATGATGCAGACAAAATTTGTAAAAATACAAACACAGTTTCAACTTAATAAATTATTAAATTTGGATAAAACTAACTGTATAAAGAACTATCAATGTTCCATTTAGAGTTGATGGTGTTGAGATTTGTAGAGTCAGAACGATTCACTTCAGTTCAAGGAATAAGATCTGGAAAGTTATTTTAATTCAATGAATTTAAGAGAATAAGTTAGTTTGTTAAAGAAATATGAAGTTGTATGATCTGTATTCATTAGAGCTGTTGTTGAGCTGTTGTTTTTGTCACTTCAAGATTATTATTGTTTGAGTTTATTTGTTTTAAATGTGGGGCAGATATAAGATTTGTTTCTTCTTTCTGCTGCCTTTCATTTTATTTGTTATTTGTATTTTTTGTTGTACATAGAATGTGTTTTGTTTTTAAATGAAATGAATAAATAAACTAGGCAGAGTTTGATTTTGGGGACAGTATAAGAACCCTGATGTGACAGGACATTTTATTTTTTATTTTGTGTCATTACTTCCTGTCTTTCACTTTTGGACAGACGATTTGAATCATTATTAAAACTAATGTGATGTTTTCAGCAGCCGTGGCTGCATTGGTTGTCTGCCAATGGAAGGTCAGTGGTTTAATCCCTGACTCCCTCTGTCAGCTTGTCAAAGTGTCCTTGGGCAAAACACAGGCCGGATGCTTTCATTGGTCCATTAGTGTATCTATGATGGAGAAAAAGTGCTGCACAAGCTATAACCTCTAAGCTAAAGCGTGAAAAGGTGACAAAAGCATGAATGTTTATGAAATGATTGATTATATTCCACTTCCTGGGTTACACAAACAGCTTTTAACTGAAGGGTACACATTAATTTAACAGATTATCCTTATTTATTGTATTTTTTAATGATTCTTTGTCTCCCTTTCAGCTGTTTCGAGAGGTACGCATAATGAAAACTCTCAACCATCCAAACATCGGTGAGTTAAAGCACAGAGAATGGTTTAATGTGTTTTAAAATGAGTAAATATCTGTTTATTTTAACATCTCATTCTTTGTTACAGTTCAGCTGTTTGAGGTGATTGAGACAGAGAAGACACTTTACTTGATTATGGAGTATGCTAGTGGAGGTGAGTGACCAAACCAGTTAGATTAGTTACTTCTTAATTGTTTAGTTAAAGTATACAAACTCAATATTTGAAGCTACAAACTCAGCTTTTATTGGTGAAGCTTTACATGTGGAAAATTCTTCCCTTTGCTCTAATTCTTGTGCTGTTTTGTTACACAGCTGCTTCACATGCATTCTTCTATATTTGAAGCTTTCTTTATTTTTCTTTTCCTCCCCCCGTGATCTTTTAATCTCCTTGTGAAGTTCTGTCTGTGACTTCACCAACCTAATAAGGAGATGACAGCTCAGCAGCTGATGTTCTTCACTCTTCACAACTTTGCCAAATTTAATACAAAAGAGGTCAAAAGATTTGATTCTCTTATGTGATGCTCAGTGTGGTTTTATTTTAACAAATGTGTTTTTTGATATTGCTAAACTTGATCTCACCAGTAGGGATGTAAATCATCAGAGTTATCACGATAATAGATATTGATTTGTTGCACTGGCGATACAATACTTCTCAATCATAAAGTCTGCGATCGATATGATGCGATATATTCCCATCTAACATAAAAGTTTGTGTTAGATGGACATGTATAACATGACAACAATATGGATTATTTTTTTATTTTGCCCTGATTTAATTGAAACAATCAATTAATTGACATATCCTATTGTTACACCCACAGTGGGTAGGGTGGTCCACATTTAGTCGGGGGGTATATAGTGACGCTTCAGGTGAATTTTCATGTTCACTGTCTTGTTTTTGCAGGGGAAGTTTTTGACTACCTCGTGGCTCACGGTCGAATGAAAGAGAAAGAGGCCCGGGCCAAATTCAGACAGGTTGGTAAAACATCACACAAAAATAACGTTTTCTTTATAGTTTTTGGTTTGTCAGTCAATGTCAGTATTTAAATATTAAAACTAAGCTGCTTGTTTATTAGGCCCGTGTATTAGAAGAGATTGGTGATATGATACATATCACGATATATCATGATATATTGCGATACAGTAAGCAAGACGATATATTGCTATTGTTTTCTCCAAAAGAGTCTAATTTTTAAAAAATTATTAAATTTTCTCTTGTATGATTTTCTTTATTTTATTTCCCCTCAGATCGTCTCAGCCGTGCACTACTGTCATGAGAAGAATATTGTTCACAGAGATTTAAAGGTCAGTTTAAGTTGTTTGCATGATTTATCTGCATTTTGGAAACCGCTTCAACAGAAATGAGGTGGATATTATTAATTGTGTGAGCCATTTGTGTATTTCTTTTAATATCCTTGATGTAAAGTTATTATCCCACTAAGAGTATGTGTGTAATTTTTTTTGTAATGTTTTCCTAACCCAAAATAAATGTTTGACTCATGACAAGTAGGACACTGTTTGCAGTTCTGATTGGATAAAAAGTTAATATATTCTCTTCATCTCCGCTGTGTCCTGCAGGCTGAGAACTTGCTGCTGGACGCCGACTCCAACATCAAAATAGCCGACTTTGGTTTCAGTAACGAGTTCACGGAGGGCAGTAAGCTGGACACGTTCTGCGGCTCCCCGCCTTATGCCGCCCCGGAACTCTTCCAGGGGAAGAAGTACGACGGCCCAGAGGTGGACATCTGGAGCCTGGGCGTCATCCTGTACACGCTGGTCAGCGGGTCGCTGCCGTTTGACGGACAAAACCTGAAGGTGAGTCACTTAATTAATTATTAAAACATTCAGCTCCATTATTATTCTTTTCTCTACTTTTCAAGACTCCATGTTTTTTTTTAAATAGTACTTTTTTCTTCATGGTTTCTTTCCCAGGAGCTGCGGGAGCGTGTTTTGCGGGGGAAATACCGCGTGCCCTTCTACATGTCCACAGACTGTGAGGGAATCCTGCGCCGCTTCCTGGTCCTCAACCCAACCAAGCGCTGCTCCTTGGAGGTAAACAGAAAACTTTAAAGACACTTCTGGAATAACATAAGCAAAATGTCAGTGTTTATTTATTCAACTGAACTGTATTTGGATTAAATTGTCTCAATGATTGTCTCACATTTCAGCAAATAATGAAAGATAAGTGGATCAATGTTGGTTATGAAGGCGACGAGCTGAAGCCGCATTTACAGCCTGAAGAGAACTTCAGTGATACCAGTCGTGTTGGTGAGAAACGTTTTTATAGTTTCAATTATTCATTATATTATTAACTATAAAATGAGTCGGCTATTTGCAGATAAAGCAGAAAAATTGTAATAGTTAATAACAGAAATCTGCAATTTTGTTGTTAATATTTTTGGTTTTGCAACATAATCATTTAAATTTTAACTAAACCAGTTTCTTTTTTTCTTCATAATTATCACTAAAGAGACAAACTTGTTGGGATTTTAAGAACCAAAGTGTTTTTTGCAGATGTGATGGTTGGGATGGGATTCGGCAGGGATGAGATCAGAGAGTCTCTGATCAGTCACAAGTACAACGAGATCACTGCCACGTACCTGCTGCTGGGACGCAAGAATGAGGTGAGTTTTTAGTACTTCCACTGAAATACCACATACTAAGCATGCTTAATGAGTAGAGTTAATATTTGACATGTAAGTAGAAATAACTGTATCCCAGCCTGGTATTAATTCATACATGAACTGGACTGATCCTTAAAAACACCCCATCAGTGTTGAAGTTATTTTATTGTCATTCTGACTTCCAGGCTGAGGCCACCGAGTCTCGATCAGCCAGCAGTCTGAGTCTAGCTCGAGTCCGCCCCGGCACCATTTCAAATGGAACAAGCAAGCACTCCTCGTCCTCTTCCTCCTCCGGTGCACAGTCTTCCTCCTCTGGACACAAGCCGCAGCGCAGCGCCTCCACCTACCACCGCCAGAGACGCCACTCTGACTTCTGTAGGTTTATGTTCTGAGCTGAGAACACAGTGATGTTTGGTTTTTTTTTAACATTTCAGCCTGAAAACAGGAATATTTGTGCAGTTTATTCTAACGAAACGACTTGTGCCGCCATCTTGGTAGGTGCTACGTGTCAAAGAAAGAAATTTAGAAATAAAAATAAGACTGTTACTTTGTGTTTCTTAACTGATGACAACATACATCTCTCTCTCACACACACACACACACATCAAAATTATAGTCTGGATGTACTAACTACGCTCAGATGTGACATCATGAGTGGTGAGCGAGAAGTGTTCTTCGTGTCTGAGAACATTGGACTTTACCCGTTTCAGGTGGTCCTGCGGCTCCAGGGTCCGCCCACCCCAAACAAAGTCCCAGCGGCGAAGGAGCGGGGCTCAAAGAGGAGCGACTGTCGATACGCAAGCCGAGCACCGCCACCGTGGGTTCCCGTAGCATCCCGACGCCCTCCAGCCCCATGGTTAGCTCCGCCCACAACCCGAACAAAGCCGAAATACCCGACAGGCGCAAGGAAGTGAACTCGACTACGGTAAGTTGGTTTGAGATGTCGACTCGATCCGTACTCCAGGTACAGATGGCAGAGACCTCTCAATCTGCCTAATCCAGTTTCTCCAGATTACAGCTCCTCACTTCAGGAGACTGTGAAGCACGCTCAGATTATTGACATGACCTTTTGCACAGCAGGCAAACTAAATGAAACCGTTTTTGTTCAGTGTTTGATAAACCAGAACTCTGTACCAAAATAACAGACTGATGTGTAACATCCAAAATTTAATCAAATTAATATTTTTATTATTTCTCCAGAACAACATTCCTGCTCGTGCCATGACCCGAAGGAACACTTACGTGTGTACGGATCGAACGAGCGGCGACAGACACTCCCTGCTTCAAAACGGCAAAGAGAACAGGTAAAACTTTGATTCTGGGTTTGTTTGTTTGTGCTGTTAGCAAAATATCTCATGAATCACAGGAAAGATTTTAATTGGAGGTGCAACCACAGCTGATTCAAGATGACACAAAACCTAATTAATTTTTCAATATGTCATCGTTGAGCTCTCATAAATTAATCAATTTTTACAAGCTTTAATTTATTAGTGTTTGGATCACTGCTAATATGCAAATATATTTTCAGGATTTACACAAGCTTCAACAAGCTGTGTTGCCAGTTTAAAATAAAAAACCCAAAAGATTAGAACTCACTTGTTTGAAGTAATTGCAAGTCAATAGGATAAACACAATAAATCTTTAGGTACAATGTTTTCACTTTGTTCAAACAGCCAAGAGCTAATTTGTCAAACGGTGCCGCTGTCTGCGTTGTGCCAGCTTGAAATTACACCTGAGTTTGTACCTAAACTTTGTAAACAGCCTCAGGGGTTCTGAGTTATGAAAAACATTTGTTTTAGGAGAGAGGACGTGGGAAAAAGATGCTGAGATTCAGGCTACCACTGAATGTTCTGTTAGATTTAAAGCATCAGCATTAAGATGATAAAGATGCATTTTATTCTCATGATGTTAAACTTTAGTGGATTCAGACTTGTCTGTGTTGTAAAGCAAGCCTCTTGCATGAGTGTGTTTGTGTTTGTGTGAGTTTTTGTCCTCAGAACGAAGCGTCTGTTGTTATGACAGATGGCTGTCTGCTCCTCAGTCTCAGGACATCATGAGCTCCTCTCCTCTACTTCCTGCGGTCACTTTCTCTCTTTCATTCTGGCCAGCTTGGTTTTCCAGCCTTGTGTCTCTTTAAGGCTCTGAGATTTTTGTCTCAGAGGTTTCTGCCTGTCGTCTGACCTTGGATAAAAAAACGACATCTGAACAGATGGAGGGATGCAGACTGAAAGGGTTTTATCTAATAAATACAGAACCATTGAAGGGTTTTAGATTTAGATTAATTTTTTAGCTATAGCTCTGGTTAAACCTTAAATAACAGTGATTTTGTGATACCCTGTGTGATCTATAAGCATGTGATAATGCTGAGCTATGGCAGCCATCTTGAATTAGCAAACAAGCCCACAGAAGCTAATATTTTTCTTAATGAAAGTAAAACAGCAACACGAAGGACTTACTGTAGAAATAATTTATGAAACTGGTTGCACAGGAGAGTAAACTACAAAAATGTTGCAACACCAGAATTTGACGTAGAGTGATGTCATCACATTCACAAATATGTTGGTCAAACAAAGAGACAAAAAGAGACGTCTCCACGTGTCCCTGTTTCTTTTCTTCTTTATTTTTAGCTCTTTTCTTTCTTTTTTACTTGTCTTCTTGACTCCATCTAACTGCG
>JAUBOC010000077.1:1994473-2004884 GCA_032275365.1 Anablepsoides cearensis
TTTTAGATTCCATCACTCACAGTTGAAGAGTACCTATGATAAAAATTACAGTCTTCTACATGCTTTGCAAGTGGGAATACCTGAAAAATCAACAGTGTATCAAATACTTGTTCTCCCCACTGTAGTTCTCATACTCTGATGTATAAGCCTCCTTCGCTGCATGCGCTTTCTTCAACTAAAAACCATTGCTTTTTGTAGTTGTACTATCATTTTTAGCAATACAAATACCAAAACAGTGACTGGTCTCGCCATGTTGGATGTCGCAGTTACAACGTAGAGGCACAAGTCGATGACATTCTCAGTTTTTCTGCACTCTTGTATAGGCCTGTCCCAATAACAAGTTTTACTGGACGATAAATTGTCTCAGAAATTATTGCGATAAATGATAATATTGTTGGAAGCCAGTTTAAACTAATATAATGATATAACCCCCGTTTACAGAAGTTTACATTAAAATTTACATAGTGTGAAAAGAAAAAACAACTCCACAATTTTAAGAAACACATCAACAAGATGAGGTGATTGTGACATGGGGCTTTAATAGTTCAGATATATTTTACAACCAAAAAAAAAATATTTTTCCCTTGGCGTGTACACATAGCCATGACCAGACTATGCATGGATTGATCCCAGGATGTTACAGAGAAGATGGGAGGATGTTAGAAGAAAACAGAGGAGATGAAAGAAAAGTGGAGTGTCTTTTGATGGAAAGGTAGCAGAAAGTAGCCGTTTTGGGCCGAAACCAGTAAAATCACTTTACAACGGGGCTACGTGTTGTTTTTTTTTTCTTATAAAATAAACAAAAATAAACAAACACAGACAGTCATTCAGTCATGGGTTGCCTGTCCACTTCACTTCTGAGCGGGGATCATGCCGTCGATGGACTCGCCCTTCTCCAGCTTCTTCTCCATCTCCACCATCAGCTTGACTCCGTCCACCACCAGCTGCACCTGCTCCACCTCGGAGGAGCCCAGACGGTCGGCGTTGGAGATGTCGAACACGCCGCCCACGGAGGCTGTGTCCACGCCACCTGGAGGAGGAAGAAGAAGATGAAACTTACTCCATCTCCAAACTGGAGGATGCTGAGACAAAGATTC
Source organism: Anablepsoides cearensis (assembly GCA_032275365.1). Taxonomy (NCBI): domain Eukaryota; kingdom Metazoa; phylum Chordata; class Actinopteri; order Cyprinodontiformes; family Rivulidae; genus Anablepsoides; species Anablepsoides cearensis. The sequence continues at coordinate 1,995,571 of JAUBOC010000077.1, forward strand.
AGGTCTCCTCTGCACCTGTGCCACGTTTCTGCAGACGCAGCCTGGTCAGGATCTCCTCAAACTTTGGGTGTGTGCTGAGCTTGGGCAGCTTGACGTGCACGCCGCCACGCAGGCCGGTTCCCAGGTTGGAGGGGCAGGTCAGGATGTAGCCCAGATGCTCGTTCCACATGAAGCCGTGGTTGTGCTTCTTGAAGATCTCCTCAATCTGAGCAGGCGAGTCAGTCAGTCATGGAGGATGGTTACAGTATCATCTGCATACAGGTGTGTTTTATTTTGTTTTTTACCTTCTGCAGGCCGGTGCAGAAGCGTCTGAAGACCTCCTTCATGTTGCCGCCCTTCTGCATGGAGATGACACGCAGGTGGTCCTCCTCGTTCACCCAGACCAGGAAGGTCTTGTTGTCGTTGTGCCTGGAGGAGGGAAATCAAACAAAGCAATTCAAGAGCAGCTGGAAAAATGACATTTTCAGTAAAAAATTTAAAATTGTTTTAATGCTGAATGCAGAAAACATTCAACAAAGTTGTTATAACTGAAAGCAGCAAAACAGAAGCTAAAAGTAGCAAGTCAAGCCAAATGTGCAGTCAATGGGTAGCTAAAAATAGGCAACAGGTTTATTAAATCTTTGAAAAGAAGCAAGAAGTAGCTAAAAGTACCAAAAAGTTAGCTGATGGCTAAAGGCTAGATTCAAAAGAAAAAATGGATCACTAACCAAAAAGTACAAAAAGGTGGCTGAAAGCTAAATTAGCTAAAGTCTGAAAAGTGGGGAAATATTTAGCTAGCAGCTAAAGTACCAGAATGACAGCTTAAAAATAGCAACAGGTTTAAAAACATTAATGAATAGGCTAACCACTGTTTGTGCAGCAAAATGGTAGCAAAAGGTTAGCTATAGGCTAGGTAAAAAAAAATGGCTTACTAGAAAAAAGTACAAAAATGGCAGCTAAAAGCCCGTCTAGTTAAAAGTGGGAAAATGGTTATCTATCAATTAAAGTACCAGAATGATAGCCTTAAGCTAAAGTTAGCAACAGGTTGGCTATAATCAGCAAAGATAGCTAAAAGCAGCAAAATGCTAACTATATGCAGCAAAATGGTAGCTAAAAGCAAGATGTTAGCTAAATGAGCTCACTTGACCCAAAACACTGGCTAAAAGCTAAATTAGCAAAAATCTAGTTTAAAGTATGAAAATGGTTAGCTAGCAGCTAAAGTTGAAAGATGACAGCTTAAAGCTATATGTCGCCAAAGGCTTGGTAAAAGTAACTAGGAAACTATAGGAACAGATTATTAAAGAAACTTTAAAATTCTGGCTATCATCTTAAAGTAAAAACCTAGCTTGAAGTTCAAAAAAGTAGCCAAAAAAAATAATAGATCTTCTGCTGCAGCAAATTTTTAGTGAAAGAACTAGATGAAAGGTTACAATTAAAACATATGGTTACATTCTCAAAAGTAGCAGCTAACACTTGCAGAAACTTCAGTCATCTTCCACATGACCTTTTGACCTTTCAGAGCAGATTTTACTTCCTGTTTGTGTTTCTCACCAGATGCCTCTGGCGTCGGGCCAGTCCCGGGCCATTCCGGCGCAGGTCAGCAGAGGGGACACGGGCTTGTCAAACAGGAAGTGATCAGCGATCAGCTGCTCCTGCTCGGCGTCGGTCATGCCTGTCAGGGGGTAGTACTTTCCCTTCAACTCACCGTCCAGGTTGGACAGAGCTGGAAAAAAACAAATGAACAGAATATAAAGGAAGGTTCAGAAGAAAGAGACAATTAAGAAACAATAAGTTTGACACTCACCCTCGATGGACAGCTTCTCGATGCCTCTGCGCTCTCCACGGCTGTTGTGGGGGGGCAGGGTGAAGCCCTTGATGCTGCGGCCGGTACGCACGCGGCTGGACAGCACGTAGTTGGGGTCCAGGTCGTCACCGCCCTGATGGTGAAACAAAGATGCTGCTTTGATTCAGTTTGTACACATTAATGACTTGTTATTAAAGGGTCTGGACCCCATAAAAAAGTACCAATACGTCAAAACTTTCTTGTTCTCAATCCCAAACAGCTCTTGGTCTTAGACATCACCATTGGTTACCTATTTTCTCTCCCTTCGGCTGTTTTTGTAGGTAAACAAACAACCATGTGGTTTTACTTTATGAATATTTTGGGGGATCAGTCTTCATGACATTGCATTGAGCACTTTTGGTTTATTAATGCTAAATTGTGACAACTTGGGATCATAAGTTCAAAATGTTTGGGAACCATTGATTTGACCCGTTAGCATTATGCTAAAAGTTGTTTAGCTTGTAGTTATTTGGGGGTCCTGAATTGAACCACGGGTCTAAACTGTCTTGCGTGTCTCGGCTCTTCACCTTCAGGTTCTCGAAGTTCAGGTCGGTCTTGTGCTTGTCGGTGGGTTTGTATCCACCGTGACGGTCGGAGATGACTGGGTCCAGCAGATCCTTGAAGACCTCGTAGGACTCCTCGTCACCGGCGACGCAGCCCACGGTCATGATGAAGGGGTGGCCTTAAAGACGACGAAGAGGAGGAGAGGAAACAATGGATTAATCCAGCCATAAAACACTAAACACTCTTATCATGCAGTGTTCAATTTAGAGTTTGGCAAACTTGGTACCGTATGCAATTAATCATTAATTAAAACTGACACTTTGCAGTTACTGCAATTAATGCCGAGTGATTAAGTATTTTTGTGTCACATCATCAGGTGTGCATATGATCCCAAAGGTGGAAGGCTAACCCTAGTTTGATTCTACGCTGACGACTCTCTCTTCTTACCGGGGTTGTCGACTCCAGTCTGGATGACGTCGTCCACGGTGAAGCCACTAGGGGTGGACTTACTCCTCAGCTTGTCGTAGATCTCCTTGGTCAGCACCTGCAGAAATTATACACCGCGTTGTGTGAATGAAGCTTCTCAGCTCTTAAGAAATATAAAAAACTGTTAAATCTGATGCATCAGAACTTTGAAAGCGTCTCGTGAATGCTTGGCTTTGTACCTTGGCCATGTGGTTGTTGTGCAGAGAGAGATCGGGGAACTCCTCGTCCGTGGTGAACTTCATTTTGTAGTCGTTGTGGCAGTTCTTCGTCATGGCTGCGGTTCTTACTTTGTCTAAGAAAAAACACAGATTTTCCGTTTTTAGAATCCTTGAATAAAGAGGAAAATCTGATTTAAATAATCTTTTTAAGTAGTTTGATGCAAAAGCAAACTGAGTGATCTTTCTTTCATTGTCTCACCTTTATGTTCATAATTTATCCTGTCTGACCACCTGCCCCCCCCCCCCTGCACCCCCCTCACATTATTAATAGCTCTACTGCATCCCCACCATTTTTAGCTCACTGTGGGAAATGATTTTTACTCAACCAGCCTCCTTTAAAATCACTTCAAACTTTTAGTGAAGCTTATTGTTATTTTTTGCATTTATACCCCAAAACTTAAAACTTAAAAGTACCAAAAAAAAAATACTTAAAACAGCTTTTTTAAATGCAAAGTTGAACTAAACGACACCGAAGTTGCAGAATCCTACAGTTTTGTTAATAATGAGCTCTGCCATCGTTCCTACACTCTGTATCTTTGGAGCAGAGGTTAGCAGGGTCAGGTCGTTATGAAACCTAAAGGTCAACGTTTGCGTGCCTCAGATTCCTCTGTGGCTAAATCCAGACACACCTCGGGTCTGTTCTGCAGGCGTCAGCAGCAGCTGACAGATGGACACAACTGTTGGAGTCACACTTTGCTGCTGCCTGCACGTCCAGAAGGGTCAAGTTTCGCAGAAAAAGTACGTTTCAGTGCAACAAGTTGCTCAAAAATACGAGAAAATTAAGGGTCATGAAAGCCTTTCAAGAAAAAATCTGCTGCTAAAACTTGACGAAAGGCGTTAAAATTTTAATTTATATATTTCTGTGGTAATGTTTCTTTCACAAAAAGCATTTGTTCAAACAAATATCCTCAATACATTTCCACTGAGTAATCAAAAACACATTTTCTTTTTCTTTTTTACCTGCTCAGGAGAAAAGAAAGAAGTAACAGATCCCGGGATCAGATCCTGTCCACCTAATGTAGGGGTTGCCCAGCTCTGACAGGTGATGGGCTTTAGCTTTTATACCCAGATCTTTGTCTCCATTGGAGGACCGGGCCTGGGGTCCCCTCGTGTGATTGGTCACGGAGGGTTTCTGTGCCCAGACGGGTTTGTAAAAGGCAAGAACGAACGTCACACAACGCTCGAGAAGAGAGGCGAGGCAACAGCTGCAGCCGCCCGGTCCAACCTTTCACCTTCTGAGTCCTGCTCCAGAACAACCTGAACGTTGGAGAGAAACACAAATAATTTATCTAATGATATAAAGTTCACATGAAGGAAATGATATGTTCTAACCCTGCTGCTTCCCTCAGGTCAAAATGAGCCACAAGGTCTCAGATTTTAGGCCTTTTCAGCATGAGAGAAGCAAAACACTAAAAGGGCTAGCTAAAAGGCTAACTCAAACTAAGAAAATAGCAATAGGTTATCTTAAAACTAAAAGTAGCAGATGGTAGATAAAAGACAAACCGTAGCTAAAAGTAGCAGAACAGTAGCTTAAAGTTGCTAAAATGTTGATTAAAAATGCTAAATGGTAGCTAAAAGTAGACAAACCGTAGCCAAATGTAGCAGAATAATAGCTAAAAGTTGCTAAAATGGTAATTAAAAATGCTAAATATAGAATGATAGCCAAAACTTACTTAAATTTAGATAAAAGAGGTCAAATGGCAGCTAAAACTAGCCTATCATTAGCTAAAATTAGTAAAATTGTAGCAAAATGCTAGCTAAGCCAAATGGTCGGGAAAAGCAGAATGACAGATAAAGCTTGCTGAAATGTAAATCAAACAGGCCAAATGGTAGCTAAAAACAGAATTAAAATTAATGGTAGGTAAAGTTAGCAAGTTTGGAAGTTAAAGGTAACAAAATGGTAGTTAAAGTAGCAGAATAGTAACTAAAAGTTGTAGAATGATAGCTACAGCTAGCAGAATATCAGCAAAAAGTAGGATGGTTGTACAATGCTAGCTGAAAGTGAAAAGTATCAAACAGCATGTTAAATTCCAAAGGTAGCAAAAGGTTTAGCTGAATGCTTTAAGCTAAAAACAAAAACAAGATTACTGAAGTAGGTTTTAAAGAAAAACAATGTATTTGTATGAACTGAAAAGAGCTCTATTTCTGTATTTCTGTTGGGAAAATGTTTGTAAATAAATGAAATAGTTTGAAAAGTATCAAAGATCTAAAGTTGTAGCATCTCCTACATGAGCTGAACTTTTTTATATAGTTAAATCAGCAAACAGTTAGCTGAAGTTGATGGATTATGTATTTTATAACATGTATAATATGTAGATTTTGTGACAAATTAATATAATCTAAAGTTATCTGCGTTTTCTTCCACGCTGAAGCTCTGACTGTTTGATTCTCTGCACACGTTTAGCCTCGACTCTGCTCCGTGTTTCATACGTCCTCAGAGAATCAGTAAACGGTATCAGTCTGTCGCCACGTTGAGGAGGTCAAATAATCACAGAGAACAGATTACATTTCATCTGGAGGCCTCCTAATCTGCTAATTACCAATCATGAGAATAAGTTCTGTTATGAATAGTGACAGTCTGTCCAAACTCCAAACATTTGGCAGATCAGGGGAGGAAATTTATTATTTATATTTATATTAAACGAAGAATCATAATTTATTGAGTTCAGGACTGAAGTCCAGTTCAGTTTGGGTTCAGAGGATATCTACCTGCAGATGGAGATTAAAGTGAGTAAAGGTGTTTTATGTTACACTGATAATAAATGTTTTTGTTTATCAGTTTATCAGCATTTTGCTGGATTAGGTTTTTGGTAATTTATGTTATTTACTCAGTTATTAGTCATTTCTGAGCAGGTTCTGCCCTTGTTTTCTCAGTTATCTCAGCTTGTTTAAGTTTAATTTGTTGTTTATTTACCTGAAACTGCTGCAGGTCGATGGTCTTTTTTTCTGGACCTCTTATGGAAGCTCGTGACTAAACACCTAGATTATTGCAAAATCCTATCTTTCAGTCCCAGCTAACCAAATATGCTAAAACTCTCACACATAAACATTTGTTTGGTCTTCCAAACCATCAAAGCTACATTCATTATTCTGCATGAGATTTAAGTGTTCGTTCTTTCTGAGCTGCAGCCTTTTTAGCTCCAGTTTTACAGCTGCAGTTTGACCGATGATAGACACGATTGTCCAAATTAGTCTCTTCAGACGTCGCTGGCATGAAGCTCATCCTTGATAAATGATTGAATTCAGGTTACCAGAACAACCATGCGGTAGAGCCAGTTGTTCTCTAATTATAAGGTTAGGGTTAGGGTTCAAATGTCCCAGAGCTCTTTGGTAATAAAACCTGAACCCTGAGCTGAAGGCCTGAAAGCTGCATCTTTGTGAATAAAAACGTAAATAAAATTCACAGTGTCGTCCTTTAATGTTTGTTTTTAAAAAGTCTAAGCGTTTACTTCACAAATAAATGTTCCGTTTCCCTCTTCAGGTCATATTTTAGCCTTGCCCCTCAGTAAAACCCGGGGGTCACGCTGACTGACATGTGATACGTCTTCTGACCACTCAGACCAGTTGGTTCTGCAGCTCGCTTGCCTCTGTGGCTTTAGTCCAGTATCCCAGTTTAGAACGTCACCCTATCTCCTATCACACCCCCCTCCCTCCCCCCTGAACCGGTACCACCACACACACCCTTACAACCCGCCAACGCAGACCCTCAGGAACAGTTATGTAAACCAGGAACATTATGTGAATCCCTCAGCGCTGCTTTAATCCAACTTTCAATGAAACCCCTAACCGGACGGAGGGCGGTTCAAGAAGAGTTCCCAAAGACGAGGTTCTGGGACCCACTGTGGGTCGGGAAGAACCAACTTTGGGGTCTTCCAGAAACTGAACAAAATTTTAAAAATTGGCTGTTTTAGCTGCACGTTTGGTATCCAATCAATGTTTGTTTTTATATTTATGAGGTTCTATTCCTAAATAGGTAGGGGAATTGAAAAAGGAAAAAACTCATGAGGAAAAAACTGGGGGGGGCAGAAAGTTCTCAGGGGGGGCCATGCCCCCCTTTGCTGGCACCCCTGCTGGCGCCCCTGCTGGTATCACGTCTAAAGTTTGAAGCTTTTTCAATAACAAATGTTAAATATCTGCAACTGAATCTGTCAATTATGTAACGTTTGCAGAGTTGTACGACCTGGATCCTGGACCGGGGTTCTGGATATTTTATGGTTTGGGTTGCAGTCTGGCAGCAGGGGCCTCGGGGAGCAGCTGAGGGTTACATGAATTCACAGCTTCACACATGAGCGTCGGTCGCTCTCAGAATCCACAACACGAGCTCCAGATGCTTTGTTCTTTCTAAATCATAAACCAACTTTTAGCTTCGACTTTAAGATTCAAGGACAAACTTTGACGTTTCAAACTCCTCATTAAACAAAATAAATCCTTCTTTGGACTCCTCAGATTTGACCTCTGCTGCCTTGCCCCTCAGCAGGAAAAAAAAGATGTTTGCAGTTAGGCGCCTACAAATAGACCAGGACATCTGCAGGACGAGGTTTTGTAGCTGCACACAGTTAAAAATACTGATGGGATGAGCAGGACTGAATAAAGACGCTCATAATAAACATAAAGCTGGATAAACAAAATGATAATTATTATTTTTTGCAGATTTACTTTATTATCTACAAAAATCTGCACTAATTTGGTGTTTTAATTGTGGAAATGTGTTTGAAAACTCTATATTTAATAAAAAAAAAAACTGCATGTTTTTGTCTTCACGAGCAAATTGGCGGACTTCCTGTTTTGGAGGAGGAGCTTAGTAATCTACATCCACTGCTGCCTCAAGCTCAGTTTGATGACATCATCAGCGTCAACACCAATCATGATAAACTACATAGTGTCGTTTATGAACGAGTGTCTGATTAATTAACGTGTCCTCTGCTTCCAGAACTGATTGGCTGGAGAGACTTTGGGAGCAAGCCCCGCCCACTAGAAGGAGGAGAAGCTGGCCCCGCCCATCATCTCCCACTCCTCTGAATATGTTGCATGTTTGAGCTTCAGGGTGTTGTGAGGAGGTCGTGGATTTCTATCTTTAGTGTCGCCTCCCCAGGTTCTCCGGTGGCCGCTCCTCAGATCGAATTGCATCGATTCAGCTGGCGTTTCGTTAGTCCCCTCCTTCAGCTCGCCGTCCATTCATACCCCCATCACTGAGGCATCGGTTTCAGAGTTTTATTTCAGAAATCATGAGAAGAAGCAGAGAAAGCAGGACTGGGATTTATTTTTATGATTTTAATGCTATCATTATGTTGTAGTGCCGGGCACAGTTCCACTTATCCGCTAATAGCGGAACTAGCTTCTCTTTTAGCGGATTAGCGTTTTTGCTAACTTTGGAAACCATTAGCGGATTGATTAGCTTCCACTAAATTTTAAGTCCACTAAAAACTTCCCAAGTGTAAAACTTTATTTTTAGCAATGCCGTTTATCCCAAAAATGAATAAAAGCTATATTGTCTTATACAAACAGTGATTGAAGTGTAGCTTCTTTAGCAGATAAACTTTAAAGAGAATCAAAAATAAATAAAAGGACATTTAACAATATTAAATTAACAAATACAAGACTATGTTTAAAATTTGATAGTAGTATGGTTGTTTGACTGACTTCAAATGGTATTTATTAAAACTACAAACTCGATAAAATAAATTATTTTATTCTGAAAGGGTGAAACCTGGTTTGGATTGGCTGATTTGCCTCAAATGATCCCGCCCACCTTCAAATTAAACCAATAGAAAACTAACATCAGGTTTGTGTCAGTCGTTAACCGTAGGAATTTCAGATTGACAGTTGTCTTAGTGGTTAGCATTAGCTTCCACTAATTTTTTTTATCTGTTTAGTGGATTAGCATCAGCAGAGTTAAGACTGTTTAGTGGATTAGTGTTAGTGAACCTAACTTTTTAGATTAGCTCTGCCCACTAAAAAAAATATCATATAAGGTTTAAAAGTGTATCCATGAAAAAAATTATTGCCTGATTGACTTTCTCTGTTCCAGTGTTCTCCAATTAAACAAATTTATGGAATAAATGTTGTGCCAGCAAGAAATGAATTTGAATTGCTCAGATTGAATCTGAATGTGCATAGTTTAAAATTGAATGCATTGGTTTGAAAATGAATTAATTTGCTTTGAAACTGTATTTTGGTAGCATGGTCCTTGCCTTCCAACGCAGTTCCGCTCAATTCTAGTTTCGCTTCACTGCTACGTCTGGGATTTCTCTCATAAACAAGGATTTTATCGGGAGCATTTCGTC
>JAUBOC010000077.1:2024203-2037387 GCA_032275365.1 Anablepsoides cearensis
AATAGCATTTGCTATATATTCTGTCAGTTCCATGAGAGCCATTGAAGTAGAGTTATTGGCTCTAAAACCATATTGACATATTGAAAATGAATGGAGACGTTTTCTGCTATTCTTCTGCTAATTAGTTATTTTTTGTGCTTCTTTTTGCTCATTTTAGCTTTTTATTCTTTCAGCTGCTTTCTGCAAATTCCAGCTCAGCTGTTGATAAATTAGTTTTTTCAAACTAAATTTACATTTTGGTGGACATTTTAGCTTCTTTTTGCTTTTTCACAACTTGCCACTTTTTGTATTTTATTCTTGGCTCATTTTTTTCTCACAGTCTGTACTACATTCTACCTGTTTCTGCTACATTTAGCTTGTTTTTCTGCCAATTTTAGCTTTTTTCTTTCAGCTCCTTTCTGCTATTTTTTTTTACTTTTTTTTTTTAGTTTCTGCTTCTTTTTTCTAATTTGAGCTCTATATATTTTTTCCAGTTGTCTTGTGCTAATTTTAGCCGCTTTTTGCAACTTTAGTTACACTTTAGCTGTTTGTTGCTAAATTAGGCTTTTCCAAATTAAATTGACATTTTGATAATCATTTTAGTTTCTTTTTGCAAAAGTGCTCTGTTATTATGTAAGTACATTTTAGCTGTTTTACTGCCCATTATGGCTGTTTAGCTGTTTCACAACAACTTGTCTCTTATTTTTGGCTAATGTTTTACACCACAATCACTACATTCAACTGGTTTCTGCTACATTTATTTTCTGTGAATTTTAGTTTTTTTCTACTGTTTCAGCTATATTTGAGCTATTATTGTGCTAATTTCTACTTTTTGGTCCTTCTTTCTGACTAATACTAATTTAAGCATTATGTACTTTTTCAGCTGTGATATGCTAATTTTAGCTGTTTCTTGCTATATTTAGCAGCCTATTAAGCTTCTTTCATCTTCTCAAATTGAGCTCTCATTAACTCCTTTGCCATTAAACATATTCAGCTCCATTTCAGCAGCTATCAGACGGTTTTCAGCAGTAAGCGTTCACACTAGCATTCTCGGAGGAACTGCCATTTTTCTCGTTTGTTCTGAACTCACAGAGTAACGAGCCAGATAATACGGACACCAGCCTTTCCTCCTGCCGAAGTCCTTCAGGTCGTCCAGGTTGTAGATACCGGCAGGAAGTGGGACCTGCCGCCCGACTGAATCAAACTCCTGCAACGAAACCAGAAATCAACAGGAAGTGAGGATAAACTGACCTTTTTTAATTCTGTTTTTATTTTTTATTCTTTTTCTGAGTCGTTTGTGTTTTTTATTACTGATACTTTATCCGATAGATTTAGTTTTTTACCTCGTAGAAGCGACAGGCCGGTAAGTTGGGGTTAGCGTGACGCTGTGCACGGATGTAGGACGCGGTCAGGCTGTGGCACTTCCCGTCAACCTCCTTCCCGAAGCGCAGAGAGCTCACCTGTGTGGAGAGGCAGACAGGTTCAGACGTGCAGTCGCTCAGAAAGCTTCGACGTGTGGCAGCTGATCGTACCTCTGGATGGATGCAGAGGTTCTTCCTGGAGGACAGAGCCAGAGCCAGGAAGTTGTTTGCCTCTCCGGTTTCTTTGGTGTAAAACTCCATCAGCTTCCTCAGCTCCTCCACAACCTCGTTATGAAAAAACATTTCATAAACATTTAATTCTTCCCTTCCCGGTTCGTCTGATCTGACTCACCTTCTCGATCTCAGGAACTGTTCTGGAGCAGTAGATCAGCTTGGTCACGTCCAGCGGAAAGGCCTGAGAAAAACAAAACGACACGTTCAAATGTCGATAAATCACCTGAAAGCCCTGAACGCCTCGGGGACAACTCACCCTCTGATAGGCCACGATGAGGGACAGGAGGGAAATGGTCTTCCCGGTTCCTGATGGCATCTCCAGAACTCCATGACCCTGAACACAAACATCAGCTTCATCAGTTAAAAACACCTGACGCATCAGCTGCTGAGGAAATTATCCTTTTATTTCAAAAATAAAGCAAAGGAGATGCTGCTCTCTGCAGCTTGTAGATCATCTGATCAAAGCTACAAACTCAGTAAACATATTCAAGTTGAGCGGTTTCTTACAGTAACTTAGGTTTGTTTGTAAATAAAATCTCCCACCTTTGCATCTAAAGTCCTCTTCAGCTCCAGCATGTAGGAGTACTGCTCAGGATAGATGTAATCATAGGGAAAATACACCAACAAACCCTCGATGTTCAACCTAAAACATTTAATAAACAGTGACGTTATGTTAGTTACGTTAAACCAAAATTCATAATATAAATAGCAAAATAAAACTATCAAACGAGTAAACAAAAAAAGAAACACAACTGTCTGCACAAAAACAGTACAGCCGCTAATTCATACAAGCTAGCTAGTTTTAGCAGCTTCGCGCTAAAAACACTCACTTCATTTTGACATGTCCTTTAATAAGCACCCGTCTTTGTTTTCTTTACTTTTAAAAGCCTGTTTTAAACAAGAAAAAGACTAAAAAAGAACCCTGAACTGCTTTCAAGCGCTGCTACAAACCGCTTCCGGTGTTTTCTTCTTCGACGGTTGTTTTATCAGCGCTCACGCTCTCGAGCGCTCGGGTTTGATTCAGCCACATTTAGGTTTTATCCACTTTTTGCCTTTTTGGTTCAAGCTACGATTTTGTCACTTATAGTTTTTTTTTTTCCTATTTTCTAAATGAAATTTATTTCTTTTTTCTATTTTTTTCTATTTTCTCAGTTGTATCAATTAGCTTCTGTTTACAGTCGTTGTGTCCTTGGGCAAGACACTTCACCTGCCTTGCCTACTGATGGCGGTCAGAGGGTCCAGTGGCGCCGGTGCATGGCAGCCTCGCATCTGTCAGTGTTTGCCCCAGGGCAGCTGTGGCTACAATGTAGCTTACCATCATCAGTGTGTGAATGGGTGAATGTCTGTAAGTGTAAAGCGCTTTGGGGGTCCGGAAGGACTTAAAAAGCGCTATATAAGTTGAGTACCATTTACCATTTTACCATTTAGAGTTTACCTGTAGATATTGCTGATTGTAGCTTTTAGCTACTGTCTTCCAAATTTCAGCTTTTTGCTAATCTAAGCTACTGTTTTGTTAAACTTTATTTTTTAGCTATATCTTTGCATATCTTAGCTTTTAGTTACTGTTTCGGCTACATTACATTTTAGCTATATTTTTTGCATATTTTAACATCTTTTTGTTGCTTTTAGCCACGTGTTTTAGCTTATGATTTGATATTGCTACGTTTATGTTTAGCTACAGTTTAGCTATTTTTTTCTCTTTGCTTCTTGCCTTAATTTAGCTACTTTTAGCTTTTTTCTAGTCCAGGGGTGCCTGACCCTTTTTTTTTTTTTTCAAGGGTTGCAGGTCAAATGCATCTTGCATTTTGGCCCGCAGGCCCCACTTTGGGCACCTCTGGTCTTGTCAATCTTATCTCTTAATGTCTGTTTTGCTAATTTTATTTTTTAGTTATTGCTAATCGTAGGTTTTAGCTACTGTCTCCCAAATTTGAGCTTTAAAAATGGTTTTGCTAATCTATTATTAGCAACTATTTTGTTACATTTTAGCTTTTGCTTGACATATTTTAGCTTTTATTTACTTTTAAGATTATACTGGCATTTTTGCTACTGTTTTGCAAAATTTAGCATTTTTAATATTTGTTACATTTAGGTTTTAGCTAATTTTTGCCTTCTTTCCAGCAAGCTCTAATTTTACCTACTAGTTACCTACTAATTACACCTACTTTTTCTACTATTGTGTGAATCTAATTTCTTAGCCCATGTTGTGCAATTTTTTTCAGCTATTGCTAATTGTAGCTTTAAGTATGATTTTGCTAATTCAGCCATTGTTTGTTACATTTTAGCTTTTAGCTAGTTTGCACGTTTTAACTTTTAGCTACTGTTTTGCAAATTTTAGCTTTTGATTAGATTTTGCTGCATACGTTTCAGCCCAAATTTAGCTGTTTTGCCTCATTTGCTTCAAGCTACTTTGCTTTTCCTACTATTTTTTCTATCTTATCTCATAAATTACAAAGTATATATAGTAATGTATTTATAAAAAAGCTAGTTATTTTAACTGTTGTAGTTACTTTTTGTCACCACCAGAGGGCAGTAAAAACCAATAGAGCACATCTCAGTGATTTACTTTTCATAAATCTTGATTTAAAAAAAAGAAATCATATCTATATCAGTAAATCATTAAACAGGTTCTAAAATTTTAAATATAATGATATTTTGTAATTATTGTGCCTCTTGTTCCCTGGATGAGTCCTAACTTCAGACGTGTGAAGAATCAGAAAAAGGCCATGTTTATAAGAAACATTTTATTAGATGTACAGAGGTATATACAGAATAAATGACACTGCAATATTAGGCTATGAAGCAGAAAATGAACGTTGGACTGCGAGCAACAACAGAGGAGTGAGTTTTAAAAAGACAAAAATAAGAAAATTATCTGCAAACCTTTTATTTTTTGTAACACTTAAAGCTTTTTTACCAGCAGAAAAGAAATCTAGGAGTGAACCGTTAACACGATCTGTATAGATGAAGAGTAAAATCAGCAGTTTATCAACATCTGTCCATCTTTTTGTCCACAAACGTTTGTTTTCTCCTCTTTTCTTTCACCCGTCCATCAATCAGTTTGTATAAAAAGAGTTTGTGTCACAGTCGTCCCTTCACAGCTCGCAGCGGTTGTCCACAGTCTTATAGCGGTCCATGATGCTCAGGACGTCCTCCAGGATGGACGGGCCCAGGTCCAGGTCCAGCACGGCCATGGAGTCGGACCGCGGCACCCCGGAGGAGTGCACGAGGCCGGGGGGGCGGAGGGAGGCGCAGGGCGACTCGCTGCGGTCGCTCCCCGCGTCCTCGTTGCTCAGGCCGGCGTCAGAGTCCAGGCTCAGCCCCCGGTGGTCCGGGGGTCCGCAGGTGTCGGACAGGGAGTCCTCTGAGGACACCTCAGAGAAGGAGCCGGAGGACGGGACCAGGCTGTGGACGGCGGGGGACGGGGACGCGTCTCTGCAGGGCTCCTCCTCGTCCTCGCAGAGCGACAGGAGCTGCGTGTCGTCGGCCCGGTCCTGGGCCGGATCCGGAGGGGCGGGGTCGTCCAGGTGGAGGCGTGGCGGTTTGGGCGGGGCCTGTTCGTGTGCGACAAACACGGGCATGGACATGGTGTTCTTCAGCAGCCCGTTGCAGTGGTGCTGGTAGTGGAAGCCGTAGCCGGGAGCTTCCTGCTGAGCAGAGAAGCCGTCGCTGTGAGACCGGCCGCCGCCGCCGTTCTGCCGACTCAGCACCGGCAGCATGTCCATCTTCCCCCGCAGGAACCCCACGTCTCCAAACATGTCCCCCTCCCCCTCCGGTCCCACGTGGGCGCTGTGCCGCACGTCGCCCAGCGGCGGGCTGATCATGTCGCCTGACAGGACGTCCCGCAGCTTCAGCTTCTTCCCCTTCTTGGGGGTCGTAGTTTTCAGATAAATGGGTGTTTTTGCAGGCATTTTGTTTCCAAACAAGGAGAAATTCAGCCAAAAACAAATAAAAGTTTCTGTTTTTACAACAATAATCCAATGATTTGTTGTTTTCTCGTCAGTCAGTGAGGCGACAGAAGCTCCAGAGGTCTGACCTCACATCAGTTTCCTCCGTTCTCCTTTCAAACTCCCACATTTAATCCAGCAGCTCCTCCTCTCTGCTCCTGCTCAGGCAGAGGGTTCTCAGTCTGCCGGGCCGGACCGGGCCGAGCCGAGCCGAGCCGAGCCGAGCCTCTGGAGAAGCTTCAGGAATGTGACATCAACACCCCGGAGATCTGTGAGGAGACAGCAAAGAGACAAAAGAAGTCAGGAGGAGCAGCAGCTCCATGGAGCCGAGAAGATTTAAGATCTCCTCCAAGAATCCTCCGGGTTTTTACCAAACCAGATCTGCAGGACCCAAATACTTTGTTACTGTACTTAAGTAGAAACTTTGCTTATCTGTACTTTACTTGAGTAATTATTTTTCAGCGTACTTTTTACTTTTACTCATTACATTTTTACACAATTATCTGTACTGTAGAAAGTCGTTACTCCTATTTGATTCTGGGTTATTATTTTTAAAAAGTACTATCCTGATAAATCAGTGTTGTACAAATTACCTCAAAGTGATACTTGAGTAAAAGTACAAATATCTTTTCATAAAAATACTTTGGTAAAGGTTAAAGTCTTCTCTAAGAATATTACTTGAGTAAAAGTTACAAAGTATCTGATATTTTTTGTACTTAAGTATCAAACGTAAATTTCTGACACAAAAATCTACTTAACTCTTTAACCTACGGGCCTAAAATACCATAAAACGCCTTAAAAAGTACACACTAATTAAATGAAGTACTGCTCTTAAACCGTTTAGAGTGAATTCACAAGCTTGGTCTCTTTTTAAAGCTAATAATCTGATTTTTTAACTTCAGCAGTCATGACTGTTTAGAGAAAAACTAAAGTGAAAACAGAGTGCGGGCGTCACAGTGCTGGTTAACATGTTAAGTAAAAAAAGTTAAAGTATTGAGTAAAAGTGAGCAGTTAAGATTTTTCTAAATGACATTTATTGGGAAGTGACTTCTCCCAAAAAAAAATTTCTAACAGCGTGCAGCTGTGATTGTGTACAGAGTACACGCTGTTCACTCTGTCCAGGAGGCACAGTTTATCAGGATAGTACTTTTTAAAATAATAACAACCTGGAATAAAATAGGAGTAACGACTTTATACTTCTTAACTTTCTAAAAAATGTAAAGAGTATAAAGTACAAATAACTGTAAAAATGTAATGATTAAAAGTAAAAAGTACACTGAAAAATAATTATTCAAGTAAAGTACATATGAGCAAAATTTCTACTTAAGTACAGTAACAAAGTATTTGTACTTAGTTACTTTACAATAAAGTGATAAATTGTGCCTCCTGGACAGAGTGAATTTAATTGTGGTTGGATGAAAAGTATAAATATATAACATTCTGACAACATATTACTTTGTAAACAGTCCATCACATCGTTAGAAAAATATTGTTTGGAGAAGTCTCCCAATAAATGTGATTTAGAAAAATCTTAACCGCTCACTTTTACTCAATACTTGCACTTTTAATACTTAAGTAGATTTTGTGTCAGAAATTTACTTTTGATACTTAAGTACAAAAAATATCAGATACTTTATAACCTTTACTCAAGTAATATTCTTAGAGAAGACTTTAAATTTGACCAAAGTATTTGTATGATAAGATACTTGTACTTTTACTCAAGTATCACTTTGAGGTACTTTATACAACACTGCCTGGATCCAAAACATGAGTCAGTGAAGAAACATGGGGTCAAACACAACAAAACATGAAATTCTTCAACAAATAATGAGCTTAAAAATTATTATTTTAAGTTTTAGCTGTTAAATGTGACAAATTTTTAGTTTTGGGTTCTGAAAACTGATTATTTTATAAAATTAGATTTTTTATAACTTTTGAAGCCTTTTTGTAAAATTAAATGTTATGAAACATTATTTTATTAGTAAAATAAATGACTGAAGGACTAATTATTGTGTTAAAACTACTGTCTGTTAGTGAAATATCTCATGAACAGGACAGATTCTAAAGAAATAACCTTAAAGCTCTGCTAATTTTACATGTTGATTCGATGTGAGCATCGTTCCCAAAACACACCCTGAGATTTTTGCCATTAACTGCAGGCGTCGACCATCACAACCCGAACAACTAAATATAAACTTAATCATCGTCTGACTTATTGTTGCAAAATAATCAAACATCAAAGAGTTACGCCCTCATATCTGAGCAACTGGACACGTTTATTTAAAGTGTTTAAATGCTGATTAATGGTCTCTTTAATTAGTTTCTCTGCGCTTTCAACACTCGGATCCACAAATATCCAAACAGACCGTGTCCATCTGAGGCAGCGGTTCTGTCTAATTTAAGTCCCACAGAGCCGTAAAAAGACCAGAACCGCCCCGGTCCGCTTTCATTTCAACACAAAGAGCAATTAAACATCCTGAATCTGGAAAGAACTGAATCATACAGCTGTTACACAAACCACGCCCGGGTTTAACGCCGACCACAACAAGGCGACTGTAACAAGAAATATTAACAGCAGCGGGGGGGACGGATCGGTCAGAACCGGTCCAGACAGACAGGCAGTACCGCTGGTGAGGAAACAGTTATTTTACTTAGTTTGTGTCTGGAAAATCTAGATTAAATTAAGAGAAAAATGCATTTAAAATCAAAATTTAAAGTGAAAGTTCAAATCTTGTCTGAGCAATAAATATCTTACCTGTTGCAGATGGCTCTAGTCAGGGCGGAGCCAAGACTAAAGGCCATCACTGCCGACTTTAAATGACTCTAACCTGAAATATTTTACCGCTAATCTTTTATTGCAGCAAAAATATTAGATTACTCCTGAAGGAAGTGCTACAGCTAGCTGCTGCTGCTAATTGCATTATTAAATACCAGAAAAATGAATCTAAATAAACATCTGACTGCAACGTAAAGGTTTATTAAACAGCGTAAACAGGATAAACAGGATTTATTAACATAGAATTAAATAAAAGTAAATTTTCATCTAATCAGAAACAGTAAACCATCTGTCAAACCTTTAAACAGCTCCAGAGTTTTTGTAAAAAACTTGATAAAATAAAACCCAAACAACATTTCTTGATGTGAAAACATCAGAAAAGAACATGTAGCTTCTCAGCTGAATGCTAACGTGAAAAAATAAATTACCATTAATATCTAAATGATTTAATTAATGTACAAATGACTTGCCACTGTACTTGTCAAACCAATAATTACATATATGACCAAACCAATAATTACATGTATGACACAACTTCCTGCCATACAGCTGATTTTGATCTAACAGTTCTAAAATTTTGCAGGTTTTTTCTAAAACCAAACATTTTTATTTGATGTAGAAGGTTTAAGGTAATATTTTATTGTTATTTAGCTTACAGATGTTACATTCTGTTGATTTTATGCTAAAATTTAAATCCTAAATGTTGAGGTTTACAGTTAAGATTATTATTTTACATCCTCCTGCAACAAAAGCAACCATTAACCATGCTAAATCTGCTAAAACTGCTAACTTTGCTAACTGCTAACTCTGCTAACCCTGCTAACACTTCCCTGGGACTGCACATCAAACTGCTGGACCACAGGTAGCTTCCATATTGTTTTAAATGAACACATTTTGATTTTAAATTTTAAATATCGTCTTTAGCAGCATTATCAGAGTTAACTTTAGCTTTTGTCTCAGGATGATGACATCACAACAGCAAAAGCAAAGGCTGTGTTCCATCAGAAATTCTTAAATCTAAGCTCTAACAATTGGCTGCAACATTTATTTTTTTTTACATTTTAGGGCTTAACATTTAAACATAACTAGTAACATTTTAAATTTTGTAAAAATCAGCAAAATGTAAGAACACTGAGCTAAATAACAATGAAATGTTAGTGGAAAGTTTTTAAATTGGATTTTACACTCAGAAATTCAGCTAAATGAAAGAAAAGAAATGAAAATGTACTAGCATAAATATATTTTAAAAACGTACAAAAATATTTCTAAATAGTTACATGGAAGATGATGGATATAGTAAAATATAGATGATTTAGATAAATATAGTATAAAATGATGATTTCTTGTAAGATCAGATGCAGTACATGTTAATTGACAAGGTATTATTTAAACTGATGCTGTAATATGTACTGTAATATGTTTGATATAAACGTATAGTGAATAATGATAAATAGTATAAAAGAATTAAAAAATTGTGTAACCAAGTAGCTAAAATTATTATGTTGCAAAACATTTTTTGTTTTCTTGTATATGTATTTAAATGTATATATGTATTCTTTCTTTGTTATTTTATTTGTTTGAAATAAAAAGTATCCAAATAATAAAAACATGTTCGTTTTTAACATCTTATATTACATTTGGCGCAGCAAACAATCCGTCACAGTTCCACCCCTAACATCACACCAGCATTGTTACACTTTTTAAATTCTCTCTAAAAGGATAAGAGAATAATAAAAGATTAAATAGGTCAGTGATGTAAACCTAGATTTTAGTGAACAAAAGCTGAATTATCCACTTGTTGCCTTTAGAAAGGATTATTTTTTAGGATTTTGTTTCCGAGATTCTCCTTTTTTTTCTTCCCATTCAAGAGGTTATACGAACAGCATCCTGTGTGAGAAATAAAAACACACCTTTAGACCCACTTCGTCACTCATAAATTAAATTTCCTCTTTTTGCATCACTTTTCCTGGAAGCAGGACTTGATGATGCAATCGACCACAGAAGAGTCTGATCCGACATCTGTTTCTGCTCTCAGGCTGCATTTGTTTCCTGACTCTGCTGGAACGAGTCAGAGAGACACCAGTGTGTGTGTGTGTGTGTGTGTGTGTGTGTGTGTGTGTGTGTGTGTGTGTGTGTGTGGGAGTGGGGGGGTCCTGTCATCCTCTGTGACAAACAGACCGACGCGCCTGAACGCACCACGACTCCACAGCTTTCATCCCTGCTTCTGAGCGGGAAGCATTTCCAGCCATAATCCCTTTGTTTTCCTCACTAAGCTGGTTGTGTTGGTCATAAATACAGATACAGACAAATGTGGTTTTACTGTTTTGGTAAATAAAGTTTAAAAAACGCACAAAGGAAATTAAATAACTGGAAAGTAATAAAAGTTATAATAGAGGAACAAATTCTTATGATCTAAAATCACTGCTTCGTTCAGATTTATTTAAAAAAAAGCATCTGTCAACAAGTCTTCTGGTCCATCTGTCCTCGAGTCTTCTGGTCCAACTGTCCTCGAGTCTTCTGGTCCAACTGTCCTCGAGTCTTCTGGTCCAACTGTCAACAAGTCTTCTGGTCCATCTGTCCTCCAGTCTTCTGGTACAACTGTCAACAAGTCTTCTGGTACAACTGTCAACAAGTCTTCTGGTCCAACTGTCAACAAGTCTTCTGGTCCATCTGTCCTCGAGTCTTCTGGTCCAACTGTCAACAAGTCTTCTGGTCCATCTGTCCTCGAGTCTTCTGGTACAACTGTCAACAAGTCTTCTGGTCCAACTGTCAACAAGTCTTCTGGTCCAAATGTCCTCGAGTCTTCTGGTCCAACTGTCAACAAGTCTTCTGGTCCATCTGTCCTCAAGTCTTTTGGTCCAACTGTCAACAAGTCTTCTGGTCCAACTGTCCTCGAGTCTTCTGGTCCAACTGTCAACAAGTATTCTGGTCCAACTGTCCTCGAGTCTTCTGGTCCAAATGTCAACAAGTCTTCTGGTCCATCTGTCCTCGAGTCTTCTGGTCCATCTGTCCTCGAGTCTTCTGGTCCAACTGTCAACATGTTCTGGTCCAAATGTCAACATGTTCTGGTCCAAATGTCAACATGTTCTGGTCCAAATGTCAACATGTTCTGGTCCACTCGTCATGAACAAACTGTCCCAGCTGTCTCAGGTCTTCTCCAGATGTTTCAGCTCCTTCCACAGATCTTCAACAGGATTTAGATCAGGACTCAGAAGACCACTTCAGAACAGTCCAGTGTTTGGTTCTGATCCATTCCTGGGTTGTTTTAGTTTTGTTTTGGGTCATTATTCTGTTGGAGGACCAAGCTTTCTGACACAGAGCAGCACATTTAGCTCCAGCAGGCCTTGATAGTCTTGAGATTTCATTGCACGCTGCTCAGATTCAGATGCATTGAATAAGGTCCAGAACTGAACTGAGTCTCAGACACAAGGGTAAGAGCCAAATTCACAGCCACTTTCTTCTGGTCGACAAAGGATCCGACCCACTTCGACCAGGTAGACCGAGTCCTTCAAAGGACGTAGCCCCTGGATTTGGACACAGCCTTTGACTCAAACACTGATGACCTTTGACCTCAGAGGTCACCTCTAATCTCTTTGAATATTGTTCATATTTAGTCTCATTGCTCTCTTTCATTGTTTTGTTAAAAATAATAATTCTGTTGAAGCAAACGTTAAAATGAACGACTGATTTTCATCCATAAGATGAAAAGTTTGAGACAAATCTGTCTGTATCTAGAAAACTATAAGAAAACTCTTTCAAATCTTTCATTTGATAACACGTTTTACGTTGATTTTCAGATTTTGTGTTTTTTTGTGATCTAATTTTGAGATAATGATTTAACCTGCAGCCTGATCTGACTCAGCCTGGATGTTGCAAAAATGGGTTTTCCTTGTCTGATGGGAACCGGTTAGGACAGGGGTCTGCAACCTGTGGCTCTTTGGTCCCTCTGCAGTGGCTCTTTGAAAATGTGACCAAACATAAAATATTTTTTCTTTATTTTTTTAAATGAATGAACGAATGATACTTTATTGATCCCAAAGGGAAATTACAGAAACTCACAACAGAAATCAACTTGTACTTTGTAACTTTGTAACTTGTAATATGTGATCAATACTAAAAACATGTTGATTAGCTCGTGCTAGCCTGTCGTTTACTTAAATAATCCAACTTCTTTCTTTGATCTTGCTTTCAAGTCCATCAGGGTTACCTTTAAAGACCTTAAAAACTACATAATAATAAGAATTGGAAAAAAATATGTCTTAATAGTTCAGTTGTACTAGTATATGTGACCCATCATATCAAAATGAGGATTAAGTCAAATTTGGTCTAAATGACCTCATCACATTTTCAGATTCCTGCTTTAAAAGCTACATTTTGATACCTGGATCATCCTGATATCATCAGCTTATCAGAGATATGACTTCATTTGTCTTGTTGGATATGTTTGGTCTGAATCCTAGTTTTATGTACATTTATTGAGTAATTTTTGTTGTTAACATGAAGAGGAAACCTAAAAATAGTATTTGTATATTAGGATTTCCCAGTTAAAAACAAAAACATTGCAGCTCACAGGGAACATTTTAAAAGACATTTTTTCCTCAAAATCAGGTTTTTTGTTGCTACTGCTAAAAAAAATGCTTAAAAAAATGTATATTTCAGACAGTTCATTCAAATGATACATTGAAAAGGCATTAATTCAATATATTTTAACAAAAAGCAATTTTTGCACACCTTTAAATCAAAATCCTGTATCTGCTTATTTCTCCACATTTCACTTTTGGACTTAGTCCTTGTTTCGATGTGACGGCTCACATGTACATAAATAATGTACATGTGAGCCGTCACATGTAAACAATATTTTTCTTGTTTACATTATTGTTTTTTGTTTTG
>JAUBOC010000077.1:2037487-2048472 GCA_032275365.1 Anablepsoides cearensis
CAATATGCATATCGCAACAACTGCATAAACTGCAATAAATGGTTGACTCAAAAGTTTGCATTTATGCGTTTTGTCATAAGTGTTAATAGCATTATCAGTGTTAGCAGAATTAGTATCATTAGTAGTGTTAGCTGAGTTAGCATTATTAAATATGCTAACAGTGTTAGCAGCATTTGTAGCATTAGCAGCATTCATAAACGTTAGCAGCATTAGCATCATTATTGATTACTTTTGTCACAGGATGATGACATCAAAACAAAAGCCGAGCACCAACAGCAAAGGCTGCGTTCCATTTTGAAATAATTAAATGTAAACTGTAACATTTAGCCACAAAATTTGCATTTAACTTTTACGTTTAGATTAAGAATTTACTATTTAGACATAACATTGAAATATAACATTTAGTAAAAATGAGCAAAATACAACAGTGAGCTAAATAATAAAATCTTAGTGGAACTTTTTTAACTAGGATTTTACACACAGAACTAAATGATTAGCTAAATAATGAAAATGTGACATGTAATGTTTTACACTTTGCAACACATAACAGACAAAGCTCTGTGGAGATGTTTTTAGAACCTTCGTCCAAGGTTGCAGGAGAAACGAAAGCAGCCTCGACTGTTTTTTGTCCTCAGGGTTGCTTTAAGACAAACGTCCTGCAGAAGTTTTGGTTTCTGACTCGTCTTCAGCAGAACGTTGTCTGGGAAAGTTCCTGAAACAAGACCAAACTCAGGTCCTCTCTTCCTCTGAATGTGTGAACGAGATAAGAGCAGGATTGCGCAACCACTCTGAAGGATGCAACTTTTCATTTTCGTGCTCACTTATGTGTCATCAGTTGAGTGAATCCAGTTGAGGCGGGTCCACACACCCTCCTCGACCCCATGCCAAGACCCCCAGAGAGGCTGGCGTTTCTCCAGCTCTGAACGGGGCGCAGAGGGGTGGCGGGTGTTTTACCCCAAACAAAGATTAGAGAGCGGCCTGAACTCTGCTCAAGTTACAGAGGAGCAAAAAACACAAATTGAAAACAGAAACGAGGATTAGTTTATGTAAAACAACAGATTTTGTTTCTGTTTTTCTCCACAGATTTGTTCTCGAGTTGGACTCAACAAAAACAAGTTGATTAAAGATTTTACATGTTGGTGCGATGAACCACATCCAGAACAGACCCGTCCTCTCTCTGAGTTCTTACGCAACAACCGGAGGTATTAATCTGTCACCACGACATGTAATTTCACAATAAAAAGGTTCTCTGATTCGGGAAAAGTCCCTCAATTTATTCATCCTCTTTACCAGAAAAAGTATTTATTCACTGCTGAGACATTAGGATTAGAGAGATGATTCAAATCTTTTTGTGTAAATTTTAAGACCAACTCATCTCTAGTCTAGATAACCTCAGTCTGGATGAAGAGTTTATTTCTGATTAACTAAAAACTACCGTAATTTGCTTAGATAATGTCTCTGCTTACGTGTGTGGTCATGTCTGTTAGCAAAATATCTCACGAACCACTGGGTGAGTTTTAAGTTAACACAACTCCCACAAAATATAGATCTACAGCGGATTAAAGTTTGGAGTTAACCTGATTAAAGATGGCCGCCAATGTGAGCTGATTCTTAACTAACATTTGTTGCTTTTAGCCAGTGTTTTGCTACTGTTTGCTAGTGTTAGCTAGTGTTTTCTACAATTAGCTTGTGTTTTGTTGCTTTTAGCTAGTTTTTTGTTGCTTCTAGCTAGTGTTTTGCTATTGTTAGCGAGTATTTGCTACAGTTAGCTAGTGTTTTGTTGCTATTAGCTAGTTTTTTGTTGCTTTTAGCTAGTGTTTTGCTAATATTAGCTAGTGATGCTATTGTTAGCTATTGTTTGCTTCATTTGGCTAGAATTTTTAAGCTTTTGGCAAGTGTTTTCTACAGTTAGCTAGTGTTTACTGCTTTTAGCTAGTGTTTTGCTACATTTTGCTAGTTTTTTTTGTTGCTTTTAACTAGTGTTTTGCTAGTGTTAGCTAGTGTTTGCTACATTTAGCTAGAATTTTGAAGCTTTTGGCAAGTGTTTTCTACAGTTAGCTAGTGTTTGCTACTATTAACTACATTTGGGCAGTGTTTTGCCAATTTTAGCTAGTGTTTTGCTACTGTTAACTACTGTTTGCTACATTTGGCTAGTGTTTTGTTGCTTTTAGCTAGTGTTTTGCTATTGTTAGCTAGTGTTTGCTACTTTTAGCTAGAATTTTGAAGCTTTTGGCAAGTGTTTTCTACAGTTAGCTAGTGTTTGCTGCTTTTAGCTAGTGTTTTGCTACTATTAACTAGTGTTTGCTACATTTGGGCAGTGTTTTGCTAATTTTAGCTAGTGTTTTGCTACTGCTGGTTAATGTTTGATAAAGTTAGCTAGTATTTGCTTAATATGGCTAGTGTTTTGAAGCTTTTGGCTAGTGTTTTCTACAGTTAGCTAGTGTTTGTTGCTTTTAGCAAGTGTTTTGCTACTATTAGCTTGTATTTGCTACTTTTGGCTCATGTTTTGAAGTTTTAGCTAGCGTTGTGCTGAGTTTAGTTTTTTCTACTTCTATATTTTAGCTTGCCTTTTCTTTTTGCTAAATTTTTATACTTGAGCTCTTTTTTCAACTTATTCTCTACTTTAGCTGGTAACTAGCCTTTTACTACTTGTAGCTTTTACCTCTCTCTTTGCTGCTTTTTTATAATGTTTAGTTACATTTACCTAGTGTTTTTGTTCCTTTTTCTTCCTATAGTTTTGTGCTACCATTCTGCTACATTTAGCTTTTAAGTAGCTTTTGGGTACTTGTAGCTTACAGCTCTCCTTTAGCTGATTTTAGATACTGTTTTTATACTTTGAAATTACTTGAAGTTTAGGTTTAAGCTAGGCTATTGCTACCTTTAGCTTTTAGCTAAATGTTTACTGTCGTAGCTTGTGTTGCTACTCTTTGCTAGCATTTAGCTAGTGTAGCCATCCTTAAAAAAACACAAAAATGACTTTGACTCGGTCAGTTTTATGTATTGAGCTAAAGTTTGAGGTGGTGGCTGAGAGTCAGCTACATGTACTCTGAGCTGTAACAGATAAAAGGATGTTTCTGTTTGACAAGAAAGGAAGCGTCACGTTTCATTTTTTCAAGTTTTATTGTCATGTTTTTTGATTGAACATGTTAGTAAAAATACGAAGGGTTGCGGCTTTCACAAAAACGCTTTAAATAATTTAGAATCATCTTTATAACAAAAGTTTTTTTATTTTTATGGATAAGCTGTCAACATGAGTGTGTTTTTCCGTTTGTGAGCAGAGAGTCATGAATGACACAACAGAGAGTGACCTCACAGTCAGGAATTCTGGGAATTTGTTGGTAAATGAAGCTCCATGTGTTTCTACTTCTGAGCCTGGAGCAAACTGCAGAGGTGGGGTTTGTGGGAGGAAACATGAAAACTAAATAAACTTTATTTGTTTTAAAGTGGCAGACATGGAGCTGATGTCTGAGATGACTTCTGATCATGTTGGAAATTCCTAAAGTAGCCAGATGAAGACAGATGTGTCCAGAGTTGTCCTCGCTGTGAGACGCACGTCTTCTGCGTCCTCACTTCATTCAGCCTCCATCTGGCCTCTTCCCTTCCTCTCTTTCTCTGCTGCTGTTTATTTCTGTGTGTTTGTTCCAGGCGGGCGTGGACTCTGACCCTCAGGACGACCTCAGAGTCTTTACAGAGAGGAGGAAGAGGGGGGAGGAGAGGGACGAAGAGGAGGAGGAGGAGGTGAGGATTGTGGGAAAGAAGGAGGATCTGCTCAGGATCAGGAGAAAGGGACAATCAGGGAGTTTTTTTGTTGTTGTTTTTTTACTCCTGGAAGTAACTGATGGAGATGATGATCTTATAAGTGTCTGTGACGTCATCATACTGTGACAAAAGCAACGGCTAATGCTAATGCTGGTGCTAATGCTGCCTAAGATTTTAAATTCAAAATGTGTTCATTGAAAACAACGTGGATGGTACCTGTGGTCCAGATGTTTGAAGTGCAGCTCAGTTTGATTGATCTTGTAGGGAAGAGTTAGCTGAGTTAGCAGCTGATTTAAGATGATGACATCATACCAAAAGCTAGACACCAACAGCAAACGCTGCATTCTATTCAGAAGTGATTAAATGTAAACGTTAGCATTCAGCCACAATGTTTACATCTTATATTTAGATTTAGAGTTTAACACAGGGCTATCCAACTGGCGACCTGCGGGCCACATCCAGCCCACAGGTGAACAAAGTCGGGCCCACCAATTGGTTCATTCATCTCCTAAGCCCAAACTCCTGGTTTTCGACTTTAATTACTAATACTAAGTTATTTTAGTTAGACATAGACTTGTTTGATAGCTACAGAAGCATCAGTATCTTGGCTACCAGTAGTTCAAATTAGTCCTCTGTAGAGAACATTTGTAAACCTGAATATCTCTCACCCACTTCATACAACTGAAATAACTCCATTTGGTTTCTACCGGGGACATCAAATTAGTAGGGGTGGGGCTTTGGTACCTTTCTCGTCCTCATTCAGGAAAATGGTGTCCCTCAGTGAAAGCATGTTTCATGGGAAGAGGAAAGGTAAATGCATTTTTCTTTTTATTGAACAAATTTTGACTTGAAATGTTTGCATATTTTATATAAGTCTCTAATCAACACATTAAAACACTGACTTATTTTAACTTTATTTTTGCATAGTATTTAATCATTGTCCTCCATAGTGGTCATTTGTAGTTATTTCCATCTTCCTGGATGGTGGATAAAACACCTGCATCAATGTGTCGCAGATCTGACTGCAAATGTGAAACACATGTGATGTGCACACAATGTTAGGTATTAAAGTTCAAATAAAGGGAGTTACTTTTTAAAGTATCACCAAATCAGGACAACAAAGTAAAAACGAGAAAAAGAAGTGATGATTGACAGTTATACAGATGTTAAACTCATTCTTATTTGGACTTTTTGGTATTTTCTTTGGTATTAATTGATTGCCATGAAGGTTCAGTTTCACATATACGGTGTTCTGATGTCCACACTAGGGGACATGTGATATCTCAAAAAGAAAAACTTATTTTTTCAAAACAAAATATTCTAATAATCTTATAAAGATTGTGGAATAAAAAAAAAGGTAATTGGACAATATTTTTTTCCTGGTAGTCAGGAGGCTAGAAGCTGGTAAAAAAGCATTTCTATGAACATCAAGACAGTTAAAACTACAAACAGTTGAAGATAAAACTATGAAAGTGAAAATAAAATTTGTTTAAAACTGTGGCAAGTCAGAGAAGTTAAAATAATATTTGTGTTAATTAGGAAGTATAATGTTTTTTTTATTATTATTATCACTACATTTATTACTTTGGGTTCTGTATGTTGTATTCATGAATAAATGCAGCAAAATAAACTAACTCAAAGATCTTTGTAATACTTGGTTTGTTTACAGAATGACTTTAATTGCTGGAAATTTGGCAGCTTCTTTCTTTCAAAGATCTCAAATCGATGACTTCCTCTCCCGGCTCGGAGCCGCTTCACCTTTGACCCCCGCTCCAACTTCCACCGTACTTTCCAACGTAGGAAAATTTGCGTTAAGAAAATCGGTGTGTTTTCCAAAAACGTCACGGGTTTCCCTCTCAGCCTCGGTTCAGGAGGTTAAAGTTCATCACCAGACATCTGGCGTTTACATGTTTACATGTATGCATTAAATGAAAACCTGGGAACCTTCACGGCCCGAAACACAAAACAAACAAACATCCAGCTCAGGCCGTGTTGGTTCTGGAGAGGGTCCAAAAGGATGGAGGTGTGTGTGTGTGTGTGTGTGTGTGTGTGTGTGTGTGTGTGTGTGTGTGTGTGTGTGTGTGTGTGTGTGTGTGTGTGTCCGTTCTGAAACAACACTCAGGAGATTGGCAGGGCACGTTGGAGCGACTGTGTTTTTGGGAACCCGGCCAGGCACAAACAGGACCGGCCAGGTCCGCTCCACAACAGGAAGTGAAGACGATGGAGTGTTTGGGAATGCGCCTCGTTAGGCAGCACCTGAGATTTAATCAAACATTAATGAATGACGAGCAGCTCAGTTTGTTCATTTAATTATTTTAGTATTTATTTGTTTATTTTTTTTTTAAGTTTCAACAAAAAAAACTTACACAATAAGCAGCACTTATAGTATGTGTTGTAAATAACTATCAGCTACTACCACACCAAATTATAACACAATATATGTCAAACTGAATGAGTTGTAGCCATTTTTGTGTTTTATGTGTTCAGTTGGCTGTGGCGGCCATCTTAAATCGGATTGGCTCTAAAAGTTAATCAGTTGTAGAGGTACATCCAGAAATTATTTCCTAAAAGTTTCAATAAAATTGTTTTTTTGGTTCATGAGATATTTTGCTAACAGGCATTCAAACACATATAAAAACATTTTTGGCAGGCTGTGATGAAAAAACAACCGGTCAAGGGTTTATGTCTGAAGCTCCACTATTCTATCAGAATGGTTTTAAATATGATGCTTTTATTTTGAAACTAAAAACATTCTGTCACAAATGACTGATTATATCTCAGCAGAACCTTAAAAAAAATGTCTTAATGATTATCGGTGTTCAGAGGAAGAAGGTGTTGGTTCAGACCCAAAATAAAAAGTTTCTCTTTGCCCAACAGGAAAAGTTCTGCATTGTTTTGGTTCTGAACTGAAGTGATCCGTCAAGGACGAGGAGCGGAACCAACATGGAGCAGGAGGAAAAGAAGAGAGAAAGAATTTGTTTTTAAATGAGTCAGAGTCATTGAGTCACTGAGTCGTTGAGACATCAACTTCAGAGAGAAGAAGGGATGAAGAATGAATGAAAATGTAAGACAATGTAAAGAAAAAAAGGAGGTAATTATCTTTTAATTAAATTATTCCTTGAAGAAATGAAGATATCCAGTCCAAACATTACTGTCTGAAAACAGAACATTGGCTAAAACGCTAACAAAAAGCTAAGACCTAAAATAAGCAAGCTGCTTGCTAAAAACCAAACATAAGATGTTAGCTAAAACTAAAAAGTACAAAACTCAAGCTACAATTAGCAAAAACATGTTAAAAGCTAAAAAAAAAAAATTTTTAAACCTTCATGCAAAATAAATGCAAAAGCTAAAATGAGCACAGGGCTAACTGAAAATATCTAGATGTTAGCTTAAGGCTAAAAGTAGCAAAAGTCAAGCTAAAAGTAACTAAGAGCTAAAAGGATCAAGAGGCATATTAAAATATAAAAAAGGCTGAATGATGGCTAAAGGTAAAACATAGTAAAATGCTAGTTAAAATTAAAAACGGAACACTAAATTTACCAAAGCTAGGTAGAAGCTAAAACGAGCAAAAGACAAATAAAAAAGATAGGTTGAAAGTAAAAATAGCAAACGGCAAGGACGTGTGAAAAGCTAACAGTAGCAAAACACTAACTGAAAGCTAAAACTAGATAAATTCTAGCTAAAAGTAAGAATATCAAATGTTAGCTAAAACTATAAAGAACAAAATGCTAGTGAACAACCAAACCAAAGTTAGGTAGTAGCTAAATGTAGCAAAAAGACTAAACTATAAAAGTAGCAAACGGTTAACTTTAAAAGGTTAATTCAAAATGTCACAATACTAGCTTCAAGCTCACAGTGACAAGCAAAATGTACCGAAAGGCTGGTTAAAAGGTAAAGAAGCAAAAGGTAAGCTGAAGTCTAGTAGCATATCTGTAGCTAAAAGCTAAAACATGCAAAATGCTAGCTAAGAGACAAAAAATCAGAATGCAAACATGCTAAAAGAAGTAAAATGCTAGTTAAAAGCCATAAGTAGCAGAAGATTAACTACAAGCTAAAATAGGAGCATAAGGAAACAAAAACAGATTTGAAAGCAAACTTGAACTTAATTTGAAGGAATTAAAGAAACCATGTTTTACCATGAAGGAAGATGTTCAGAATTTTCTATAAGTATAAAATTACAACAAAAAAAAAAAGTCAGCATATATACATTAATAATCAAAATGCTTATGCTGACTCAGCATTTGTTATAATCAAAACTCTTACGCTGAGTCATCATTTATACATTATAATAAATTATAATCTGACTCAGCATTTATACATTAATAATCAAAATTCTCATGCTAACTCAGCATTTATATGTTATAACTAAAATTATAAGGCTGAGTCAGCATTTATACACTGTGGCCAAAATTAAGTGTTCACTTGGATTCAAAGTGCCCGGGACATCAATGACACACCACATATGAATGTATTTTTGGAAGGATAACACTGATAACATATGTAAAATAGATATTTGCATGTGACGTAACAGGAAGTGATGTCAAAGGGGAATGTCTGAATGTGAACAGAGCGTTGCAAAAACAGCTGACAACACAGACTGTAGAGAAGAATCTGATGTTCCTTTGGATTATTTTAATCACTATCATAGAGAGATGAAAAAGAGTCAGAGTTACAATAATATTGTTTAAACAAACAAAAATCAGAAAGTTTTATTTATTGAAGAGTTCCCCTTTGATGTCACTTCCTGTTTCACTTTAGCTGAGCCAAATTCAAAAGAAAATATGCCAATTATGTGATATAAAGAGTAAAATCACATGTTTTATGGCAAGTTTCTTAAATATAAATATATTTTCTTTGACTTGTTGTATTTAATGGATATGCATGTCACAGGAGTTAAGGTCTATGATGTGGGGCTGCAGGGGGTCAGGTCTGGGTTCAGCAACAGTTTGTGCTCAAAGAATGAGGTCAGCTGAATATACTGAATGAGCAGGTGATTCCATCAATGGATTGTTCCTTACCTGATGGCACAGCCATGGATTCATCGGGCTCTTACTGTGAAAGATATTTTCACACATGGATTGGCTCCACAGAGTCCACTGAGAATCTTTGGGAGGGTTAGACTCTAAGATCTTGGTGAAAAATGAAAGCAACACTGGATGAAATAAATCTGGTGACGTTGCAGAAGCTTATTGAAACTATGCCACAGAGAATGTGTGATGCAATCAAAGCTAAAGGTGAAATATTAGAGTGTGACATCTTTTCCACCAGGCAGTGAATATTAGAATAAAAACTCTAACATGACTCATCTTCAGCTCTTGTGACGTCAGAACCCAGTGATTTATAAAAAGCTCTGTGTGTTTCTGCGTCTTTCATGGGTTCTGGAGAACAAACTGACGTCAGATTGTTGGTATGTTTCTGCTCAACATGTGACTGCAGCCTTTGTGCTGCAGAGGCTTCTGCACATCTGCAGCACAATTCAGTCTCTGTCGATTTATTTACAGTAAATCTGTCAGAACACACATCAAACCAGCTGCAGAAACAAACTTATTTATCTGGAAATTAAACACTGGGAAGAGTTTTCATTTGTGTTTGTTCTGTCTGTAATGGAGCAGATTAATATTTTCGGTTAGAAGCAGAAATTTAAAACTTTAGAATCACTTTCCAATAGTTTTCTGTGAATTAAATCCTTATTTTCTGTTTTTCTCGGTCAGTTTGTGGGAACTTCATGAGGCAGACGTTCCCAGAACAACAAAACAGAAACAACCAGGCAGGAAGAGACAAAACACGAGCCGAGAGCGACGTTAGCTCTTCGGCTGTTTGTCTGTTCAGAACTCACCAGCACCTCCACCGGAGCAGAACCTGCTCTGCAGGAAGTGACCCGTCTCTCCTCAAATCCCAGCTGAAGTCCTCCTTCCTGTAAGAGGATCAGCTGGTCTATAAATAAACAGCACAGGTAAATTCCCCGAACTCACCTGAGCTGAAGTCACCTTTTCTGTTAAAACACTTAAATCCTGTCACAGCTAAAACAAAGCAGAACAAAATTAAATGTAGCAAAGCAGTAGCTAAAAGCTACAGTTAACAAAACGCTAAAAAATAAGATTGAGGAGAAAGTGGAAAAAGCTAAAAGTAGCAAAACTGTAGCTTTAAGAAAATAAGGCAAAAAATGGATAAATTGTAGCTAAAACTTAAATGTAGCAAAATAATCAAAAGCTAAAAGTTGTAAAATAGTCAATTTAATAAAAACAGTCGCTAAAATATGCAAAAGTATAGCTAAAAGCTAAAATGTAACAAAACAGTAGCTAATATTACATTATCAAACCCATATTTAAAGCTAAAATGTGGAAGACAGCAGCTAAAAGATAAAATGAATTAACTATACCTAAAAACTAAAATAAGCAAAACAGAAGCTAAGAGATAAGATTGACTAAAGAGTTAAAAAGACTAAAGGAGTAGCAAAACTGTAGCTTGATGCAACAAAACCAAAAATTTATTTGTAGCTAAAACCTAAATGTAGCAAAATTAATTAATACTAAAATTTGCTAAACAAAAGCTAAGAGATTGAGATTAAAATTTGCAAATCAGTATCTGAAAGCCAATACAATTCAAACAGCCACTAAATGTTAGAACATGTAAAAATATAGCTAAAAGTTAATATAATCAAAACATTTGCTAAAGGAACAAAAATATAGCTAAAAGTTAATATAATCAAAACATTTGCTAAAGGAACAAAAATACAGCTAAAAGCCAATAATATCGTAGCGAAATCCTATTTAAAAGGTAACATTTGGAAGACAGTAGCTAAAAGCTAAAAACAAGCCAGAAAACACAAATAGAGGCAGTTTGCTGAAGTAGATTTTAGGGAAATTCATGTTTTAAAGAAATAAACTCAGTTTTAACTTCTGAGGAACTAAATCCTTGGATGCTGATTCAGCAAACTAAACATTTGCAGCACATGGAATGATAAACAGTAGATGCACCGAAGGTCAGAAGCTATAATTTACATTTAACTGAGCATGTTGTGTGTGTTTGTGTGTGTGTGTGATAGGAAGCCTTTGAGGTACAGGATGGAGCCAGCATTGCAGGATGGGAGGGAAACAGGAAGTGAGTCATCACAGGATCACAGTGAACCAGGAAACGTGCTGCTGAGGGGCTGATCTGAATCAACACGGGCCGAGCCCAGAATCAGAACAGCTCAGATCACTCATCCTAAAAAAAGAATATATATA
>JAUBOC010000077.1:2048507-2058585 GCA_032275365.1 Anablepsoides cearensis
TATATATTTTTTTTTTTAAGATATTTGGAGTTGCAGCGCATCATTGAATGTCAGAAATCTGTAAAAATCATAAAACTTAAACACTAGTTGTGCAAAACCTGTACGAGGTGTTAAACTGTCAGTTCAGTCATGTAAAGTCAAATTATCTGCCACCTGTTTGAACTTTGAACCATGCATTTTTAAATTATATTATTACATTTTTCAGCATACATAACATACAACATAAAACTAAAAACAGATAAAACTTTATAATTTTTATTTGAAGGCTGTGAGGACAGACAGAAGCCATAACTCAGGTTTTTCGAGATTACTCATTTTATTGTAAAAAATACTTCAAATAGGATTGTTTTTTATATTAAATGCAGGAACATTTTAAGCAAACAGAAAAGGGTCAATTTAAGTTTTACATGGTTGATCACGTGTCAACTTTATTTAAATAGGTACAACCTCACCTACAGTGTAGTTAGAAAACTCCCAACATTTTTACTGCTCCAATTTACAAAATAAGGAGAGAAATTACAAAAAAAGAAGAATGTGTTTGATTTTTGTAATAAGTGGAGATTATTTGGATTCTGTTGGTTAGAATCAGTTTTGATGCACAAAACACAACAAACTCATCTGAACTTTAAAGCCTGTTTGAGTCGACTGAGGGGGGAGAAAAATAATCACATCATGATTTGGATCAAGAAGAAGAGAGTGATTACCCAGGAGCACAACAAAAAACTAAAATAAATTAAAATGATCAACATTTATACACAATCCTGAGAGCTTCACCTTGACCTCAGTTAGATTCTCAAATGAGCCTGGGAATGAAAAAAAAAAGCGCTTCCTGCTCAGAGAAAAACCATCGCTCAGACTGAAAACAAACCAAACGCTTGATTGTGATGATCTGTGGGATTATTTCTCCTTTAATAACTTAAATTACAATCCTAATCAGAATATGTTGGAAATAAAGATCACTGCTTTGTTCTTTATATTGAAAACACCCACAAAGAGTCGGGTGTAAACAAAGCCAAAAGTTGTGAAAATGTGAAAACACAGAGTTAGTGTAGTGGTTACTGAAAGGTCCTGGATGGGAGGTAAAAAACTGAAAGTTAAAATAAAAACATAAACCTCACAGAACAAAGCTAACAGTGCAAAGAAAGGAGTATAAAATAAATACTAAGAAATAAACAATAGATTTAATGAATATTTACTTTTTTGCATGTTTCTGTTTTTGCAGAAGTGAAAATGAAGTAATTTATTTCTGCAAGGATTTGAGTCGTTAAAAAAAAGCAACAGAGGCAGTTTTAGGTGAGATGTGAACCCCCCCCAACAAAAAAACAAACAGTGCAACAGTTTAAAGGTAAAATAATTTACAAAGTATACCTAACTGAGGGAATAAAAAATAGGATGAAAGAAAATGTGAGGCTAAAAGACTCGTTTTTATGTTCTTCTGTCTCCGACAAGAGAAAATATCTTTTTATACATCAATAAGTTTGTTTAAAATATAAATCTAAATTTAAACGTTTCTCATTACAAGAGTCTCTCAGATAATCTCAGTCCACAGCAGTGTGTGTGTGTGTGTTTATAATTTGACCACATCAGTTTGTTTACAGGCAGCTGATGGAGTGCTCTCTCTGATTTGTTTTTGTTTTCAGTGCCCATAAATCTAATAAGATCCCTTTGGACCGGTTCTGGTTCCAGGACTGGTTCTGGGTCGGGTCACTGGCAGAACGGTGAGGCTGTGGACCGGTTCTGGTTCTGGGTCGGGTCACTGGCAGAACGGTGAGGCTGTGGGGTCGAAGCCTTTGAAAACGTCCTTCAGCGAGGCGTTGTCCTGCTCGGTGGCAGCCGGGTCGCTCTG
The DNA here is from genome assembly GCA_032275365.1 of Anablepsoides cearensis. Lineage (NCBI taxonomy): Eukaryota > Metazoa > Chordata > Actinopteri > Cyprinodontiformes > Rivulidae > Anablepsoides > Anablepsoides cearensis. Next base: position 2,050,354 of record JAUBOC010000077.1, read on the forward strand.
GGCCGGGCTGCTCCCTCCGAAGGGGCTTCCGGTGCCGCCTGGTTTGGCGGCCTGTTTAACGACACTGAACAGCGTGGACACGGGCAGGTTGTGGACTCCTGCGGGTCCTGGATCTGCGGCGGCGGCTCCTGGAGTGCTCTGTCCTGCGGCGGCGGAGGGTCCCGTCTGGACCGTGGAGTTGGGCGAGGGGGCGGGCTTGGGCCGCGGCCTGTTGTAGCTGTTGTATCGATCGGTGCCCTGCTCGCCGCTTTTCTCCGGCTCCGGTTGGTCCAGCGCAGACTTCCGGACAAACAGGGGCTCCTTGGACTTGGGTTTGACCGCTGAGGGGTCTGCAGGTTTGGGGTCAGAGCTGGTGGAGGTGGGGGAGCCGCTGCTGGAGCTGGGGCTTCCTGGTTTGTTAGTCCTGGGGTCGTACAGGCTGATGCTGCTCAGCACGCTGGCTCCCCCTGGTGTCCCCGCGCCCACACTGCGTCCCGCTCCTCCTGAGGACAGCAGTCGTGGGTCGTAGGGGGCGATGGTGGGAGGGGAGGAGCCCCCCGATGCTGCAGGAGGTGCAGCAGGAACAGGAGGCGCAGGTTCTGACGGCTGCTTCAACGCAGACTTCTGAGGCTGGAGGCGGGAATCGGACGGGGCTTTACGAGCTACACGGGGGTCCACGGGTTTTTCTGCAGGGGGGGTAGTCACGGGGGGAGGCTGAACCAGCAGGGATGGAGGAGCAGCAGGAGTGGGGAGGTGGGGGGGCGATGGAGTCTGAGACGGGCTTGAGTTAACAGTTTTTAAGATGCGAGACAGAAGCTCAAAGTCTGGGAGAGAAGAGGAGGATGCTGGGGGGTCCACTGAGGGAGGGGGCTGCAGGGGGGGAGACTGGGACCTGTGGGCCTGCTGCTGAGCTCTGGACAGACGGGGGTCCAGAGATGAAACAGGGGGGATGCCTGGTGGGAGCGGGAGGAGGTCCTGTTTGGGAACTGGGAGTGGAAGGAGGTCTTCTGGGGACCAGGTGATGGTTTTAGAGAAAGCTGGAGTGTGCAGGATGATGTCCTTCTTAATGTGGCTGAACTGCTGCAGCTGAGACCGGGGGTCCCTCAGAGTCATCCCCATGAGCGGGTCCAGAGGAATGGGCACGGGCTTGTCCCTCAGAACCCGTTCTGTCTCCTCCTCCTCCACTGCCGGGGCTGTGAGAGGAGGCGGCTTGTAGATCTGAGGAGGTTCTGTCTTTGCAGCAGGAGGTGAACGTGAGCTGGATCCTGACGAGGCGGCTAGTCTGGCCAGTCTGGGGTCTGCAGGGGGTCCGGAGGAAGGCGGACCCGAGTCCAGGTGTTGAGCCGAGTCGGTGGCGCGGGCCAGACGAGGGTCTCGAGCCAGTCGGGGGTCTGCTGGGCGAGCGGGGGCAGCTTTCTGGAGCCGGGGGTCGCTCGGGTGGACGTCAGGTTTCTGAGGAGTCTGAGTCTGCTGACGGAGCGTCTTCAAGATGGAGGTCACACTGCCGCCACCATCCTCATCCTCACTGGAGTACCAGTTTCCTGAGTCACCTACAGGAGGAAAAATACAAATACTCTTTAGTCTCTGCTTAAAACTAAAAATAACAGGGTTCCTACAGTTTAAGGCAAGTTAAATTTAAGACTTTTTAATGCAAAGTGAAATTAAATTTAAGGCCAATTTCACAATAAATACAAATGACAAAAAAATAAAATAAAAACTGTGGCAGAAACTCATGAATCAAAGTATTTTTGGTTGAAGTATTCAAATATTGCTAATAGACCTATTGTTTTTATTTATATCTGCTTTTTCATCAAACACAGTAAAAACTTTCTTAGCAGTCAGTTTTAAACTTATTTTAATTCATGATAATCTTCTAACGACTTAAAATTTGGAGTTTTAGGACCACAGGGGGGTCTTAACCCCAATTGGCTGTAGATAAAACCTTAAAGTATCTGTGACATAAGATTTTTGTAAGAAATTTGAATGCAATTTTGGAAAGACAACATTAATAACATTAGAAAATGAATTTCACGTTGCTCAGATGAACAGTTGTTGAGATATTTGCCTGTGAAGTAACAGGAAGTGATGTCAAAGGGGAATGTCTGAATGTAAATATAAAAAAACTTAATGTTACCAATTATATTAATATTTGAAATAAATTATAGTCATCTTATTTACAATGTGTTAACATTTTGAAGACTTCTGAATATTGATTGAAAACATTTTAAGGCTAATTAAGGACTTTCTTTTTGTATTGATGAATTCAAGGCCTTTTAAAAACTTTTAAGGATCTGCAGGAACCCTGAATGAATAAATAAATAAATAAATAAAGAGTGACGTCTTTTACCTTCAACATCTTTATTCTTGTCTGCTCCTCCCTCCGTCATCCTGCGAGCTCGCTCCTCTTCCTCCTGCTGCTTCTGCTGGATCCTCATGAACAGAACCCTCTGAGCCGGAGGCAGGAAGTCAGGAACAGAGATCCCTCCCTGATTGGCCGAGGAGCCGTTCGCCGAGGCTTCCTGGCCGCTCGAATGATTATTAAACTCTCCCGCTTCTCCTCGGTCGTCTGTGAAATCCTGGAAGCTGTCTCCTGAGAGGAAACAGGAAGTACCTGTGAGTTTCAAAGTAAAAGCTTTGATCTCCTAAATGTTTAAATCGTCCTCACCTTCTGTCACCACCCCCTCCATGCCGTCCTGCTGACTGAAGAAGTTGTTGAAGAAGTTTCCTCCCCCCTGAGGAGGACCATCAGGAGGAAATCCTCCCATCATGGGTGGTCCACAGGGTCCCATGTTAGGAGCATGGTCAGGGGATGCCATGCCTGGAGGGGCAGGGAAGCGGGGCGGGGCAGCACCGGGGGGTCCCTGAGGTCCAGGAGGAGCAGTTTGAGGCTGGCCTCCACTGGTGGTCTGGCTGCTGACAGAACAGATGATGTCATTTCTCTGCTGACAGGTTACTCACTGAGTAAAACCAGATCTTTAACTTCTTACCTGACGGCCAGTTTCTGAGCCAGCTGTCCGGTCGGCTGGACTTTAATCTCAAACAACGAGGGGATCTTCTTCCCCCCGCAGCTCCCCCCTCCTCCCCCTGCAGGTGGGGGGACCATGTGGGGAGGAGGGCCGCTGGGATTTGGGGGCGGCCCGCCTTGAAACGGACTTCCATCCGGACCGAGGACAGGAGGACCAGAGCAGGGGTTAGGCCCAGGGACAGGAGGGGGGATGGGGGGACCTTTGCTCACAATGGGACCCTGGTTAGGTCCAGGATGACCCCCAAAGTCGCCCGGTGAGGGTCCACCAAAATCCCCCATGTTGGCGTCCATAGAGATGGGCCGAGGAGGAGTAGGGAGGAGGCCAACTCCAGGAGGAGGTTTAGGAAGAGGGTTGATGCCCTGCTTCTTCAGCTCCTCCACCTCCTTCTCATCCTCAGCTCCTGCTTCTGCATCTTCTGCAAGCATCTGAAAAACAAGCAAACACGTCCAGTAAGAACATAAAAAACTCAAGAAACTTTGATTCTCAGGGTTTCTGTGTCCTAAAACAAGGATCTGCAACCTGTGGTTCAGGGGCCACATGCAGCTCTTTGATCTGTCTGCAGCGGCTCTTTGAAGCTTTGATTAAAGCTAACATGAGATTACATTATTTAAAGCTAACTTTAGCAGCAAATATGTGCTCAATAATACAAAAATCCCTCTAGTATCCACTCCAATAATCCACCTTCCAGCCTTAAAGCAGGATCTTTCTCTCAGATCTATTAGGATTACCTTTAAAGACCTTTAGGACGAGCCTGGCTAATAAGAAGAATTTAAATAAATATATTCCTACAAAGCTTGGTTGTAATTTTTATTCAATTATATACAGTTTTCTTCCTGTTCACTATCTGGAAAGGCCCACGGGCCACCAGTTGGTAATTACAGTTGTAGTATGTTTTGCAGCTTTGGACACATTTCATAGTGAGCCGAGGAGCAGAAATGTCTTATTTGATTGTAAAGTTTGCAGACCCTTGTCCTAAAAGAAAACGAGCCCACCTTGTTGAGCAGCTCCTGGGTGTCGTCATTCAGGGATTCGTGGGAGAACATGCACTCGTCTCCGTTCACACAGTTCCCTGTGGTGTGGAACAACTTACAGGGAAATTCACGTAACAAGAGAGTCAAGGAGGAACAAAATCTCTAAACTCATGATTTTGATAAATAATACTTCAGACACAGTTAAAGCAGAGGATGTCAGTAATGTGGGCAGCAGTAAAGGATATCATGCATGTAGGGACAGTGGTCAGCTCGAGCACAGAACCCAGTGATGTAGAATTTACACAGCTCCTTCTTCTTTGGCAGCTCGATGTCGTGGCTGAAGTTACAGTGGTCCCCCTGGTGGATGGAGAAAGATGGAGCGTTTAGAAAAGTCTAAAAAATGTTTTATTTAACAAGAGAATGTGCATTAATGCTGAAAGCTGCTGAAGTCAAGCTGATGTTTAAATGTGTTCAAGTTAAACAGCTGACTTGCTGAGAGCAGGAAAATAAGTGAAAAATCCCTAGTAGCTAAAGTTAGCAAAAAATAAAAAATATTTGAAAAAAAGTAGCTTAAAAAGGAGGAAAAAGTTGAAAGAAGTTGTAAAAAAGAAAAAAGTTGTAAGAAGCCAAAAAGGTGAATTTAAGAACAAAATATGTAATATATTGTGATCTATAAGCTGAAATTTAGACAAAAGAAGGTAAACCTTTTATTTTAGGACGTTTGTCGAATTAAGCAGAAAAAAAGCTCAAATTAGCTGAAAAGTAATTAAAACAGCTGAAATTAGCAGAAAGAAACTGAAGGAGCACATTTGCTGAATTAAGCTGAAAAAATCTGAAAAGACCAACAAAAAACAAATTTAGCTGAACGATACTCAATTTAGCAAAACACAGCTAAAGAGCATCAGAAAAGTAACTGTGATAAAAACAGGAGAAAGAAGTTGAAAGGAGGATAAATTAATTTAACAGTAAAAAGAATCACAAAATCAAAGCTGATTTTAGCAAAAAGGTGAAAAATAGCTTAAAATTATGAAAACTGTCAAAATTAGAAAAAAAAGTTGTAATAAGAAGTTAAAAAAAGCAACCACAACAAAAAGTGTAAAGTTCAGTACATATTTATGAACATTTTAAAGGTTTTAAGGGTGTTGAAGACGGTTCTGTTCATTTTCATTGAAAAAAAAATGGCAGAAAAATATAAAAAGTAAAAATTGCTGAAATACTAAACGTCATAGCTGGAATGTCCAGAAGGAGCTAAACCTTAGCAGAATGAGATACATGCTGAAAAATATGAGATCATTTAAAAAATATAATCTTTTTCCTCCTGTGCAGCCGTACAGAAGTCATTAAACTTTAACATTAAATCTTACCCAGGTGCATCTCCCCTCGATGTAGTACTTGCAGATGGCCTTTCCTTTCTTATCCTGGTGTTTGTCATTATGATGCCTCCTGCCTGGTCCTGGACCGTCACCATCCTGAAGCACAGAAAGCGATGACATCATGTTAACACAGACGACTTCAGCCGGTTTGTTCCAGCGTCGCTGCTTCTCGTTCTGTTTTACCCCGTTGTCCATGTCTCCATTGTTCTCGTCATCGTTCCCCATGTCGCCTCTTCCTCGCCCTCTGTTTCGACCTTTTCCTCCTCGGAGCATCCCCCGCCCTCCTTTACCTCGCCCTCGACTGCGGCCTCCTTTACCTCCTGGGTGGAGGGGGGAGGGGGGGTCAGTGAGAAACATTTTGTTTGTTTTGTCTTAAAGATGAGTAAAAACAAACCTCTGCCTCTGGACTTCTTGTACTGATTCAGTTCTTTGGAGTAGTCATCGTAGTCATCACCCCCCATGTTCTCATAATCCTCGTCTCCATACTGTAACGACGGGGGAACAGTTGTGTGTTTACACTAAAGTCACAGCAGAGTTTCTGCTGACTCAGCACCATCATGGAGGCGTTAAACAAAGTGAGGCAAACAGAAGAATGCTTCTAAGTGTCTGACACCCTCACCTCCATCTCCTCTCCGTAGCCGTCTCCATCCTCATCTCCTCCCATTCTTCCTCTGCCCCCTCGTCCTCTGCTCCCTCCTCTTCCTCTCCTCCCTCCCCTCATCCCTCCGTGGCCTCTCATGCTCCTCATTCGACCTCTGCCCCCTGCAGAGACACAAAGACAGTGATGAAACATGAGCAGACCCCTCAGGCTGACAGGTGAAGGGTTTAACTTTTAGTATTTTCCTGCTATAATGAACCCACCTCGCCCACCGCGGCCCCCCTCCTTGGCCTTGCGGTACTGGTTGAGCTCCTTCGCGAAGTCGTCATAATCTTCATCCACCACGTCCTCCTCTTCCTCCCCCTCGTAGTTGTCTTCATCGTATTCATCGTAGCCTCCGTAACTCTGTTTGTCCATCTTCATGTAGCCGCCTTTCTTCGGGGGGCCGTAGCCTCCGTGAGACTTTAAATAAAAACAGAATCAGATTGATTGTTTCATCGGTTCAGGAGTTTGGTTTTGCTGTTGATAAATGAAAGTTTGACTCACAGACGGGCCGTACTGATCACCATAGTCTCTGTATTTTCTCTTCTCACTGGGACTGTAGTCCGAGTCGTCGCTGAAGTCTGAGTGCTCGTCATCAGAAGAGGCGTGTCTCTGTTAAAAACAGCCATGAAAGTCACTTCTTCAGATAAGGAAGTGAATTTTCTCCTTTAAACTCAATATTCTTACTTTATGTTTTGATTTGCGTTTCTTCTTGGACCTCCTCTTTTCTCTTTCCCGCTCCTTTTCTTTCTTCCTCTTCCTCTTGCGGCGGTGAGACCTCTCGTCGTCTGTGTCGCTGCTGCCGTGGCGCTCCTTGCTCCGCTGAGGCCTCTCCACTGTTCTCTCTCCTCCAGCTTCACCTCCTCCTCCTCCTCCTCCTCCTCCTGCATCACCGCAGCCTTCTCCACCTGGTCCCACTGCTGCACCTCCCTCCACCCCCTCCTCCTCAATTTCTCCTGCATCATCCTCCAGCTCGCCCTCCTCCAACTCCTCATCTTCTGGCCTGTTTAAAAAAAACACATAAAAAACAATTATAGAGATTCTCCATCAGTTTTATGGGATAAAATAAAAGGAAAACATAAAATAATTATAATTATTATTGAAAAGAAAAAACACTTAAATTAACAGCAATCTTTAACAAGTTCTAAATAAATGTTTTTCCAGAATTTTTCAGGTCGTATTTGTTCCTTCTAACTCTTTAGACATAAGCAACGAGTTTTATTAGTTTTTTTAGGGAAATAAACTAATCTTGACTCATTACTTTGTATAAAACATTTTGTGATGCAAACACGTTTTTCCACACCTGCCTAGATTTGTCTCCTCAAAAAACTGGAAATAGAAATGACTAAAACTTTAAAATCTGTCATGGGGAACACGAAAAAATGCTTCTTAAACCATAATTTACAATTTCAGTCAACTGTGATAAATGTCAGAAGTCGTGACAAAAAAATGTCAACATAACTCTGCTGATTCTGCTTATTTGTTACAAATTATGCGACGTGCTTTTAGTTGTAAATGATAGATATTTAGCAGCATATTAGAAACTGTTGTTTAGTTTCAACCTGTCTTTATATCTGATTACTCAACAAATGAGTGTAAATATATACAGGGTTCATGCAGGTTACAGTAAGTTCAATTTAAGAGCTTTTAAGAGCTTTTAAGACCATTAGGAATGACATTAAGACCAAATCTATGCATTAACAGAAACATTCAAATGGTCCCAGAAATTTTAACATAGTTAACATTCATTGATTGCTATCGGTTTAGCTATTAAAGATTATTTAATTTTAATACATGAACACTAAATTATGTTAATGAACCAGTCATATCTATGAGACCTTCATATCTACTGCTGTGGACCGCTTCTAACAGAGTGCAAAAAAAACTGTGCTGTTTTTTGTCCACAGTTATCACAGGATTTGTAGTTTAACCATGACCAGTACAAACTGAGCACATCATGAAGACAGATGGCATCAACCTCTGATTACAACTCTTTACTCTGTTTATTTAAGCAGCAAACACTTCTCAGGAATGATCAAAAGTAAAAAAATTAAGACTTGAAAATTTTTTATTTAAGACCCTGGATGAAAATCTGGGCATTTTAAAGACTTTTTTTAGGCCTAAAATTTAGATTTTATATATCAAAATTAGGGCTGCCACGATTAGTCGACTAGTCTCGTTTATGTCAACTATTACAATTATCAACGACTAATTTTATAGTCGATGCGTTGTTTTTTTTCTAA
>JAUBOC010000077.1:2078987-2092931 GCA_032275365.1 Anablepsoides cearensis
TTACTTGGATGAGTTACAACAACACCTAATTTCCCTCTGGGATAAATAAAGTATTTTTGAATTTTGAATTGAATTGAATTGAATAAATTGCTGCATCTTAGCTAACTTTCTAAGAGTTTACTGATTTCTTCATCATAGTTTGACAAACTGGAGTCCCCATGAGGCTAGAAGTGCAGTCCTTTAAGGAACACCGTGCCTTTAATGTTCATTCAGTTAAACTCTCCTTTGATCTTGTTTAACTCCGCCTCCTCCAACGCTTTTATCGCCCAACTTAGACAAATGATCTCCCGTTGTTGTGATAATTATCAGCTAAAGAGGCGCAGCAGAGGTGGGACAGGTGGGTTTCTCGCTGTCATCGGGTGATTTCAGAGATTTTGGCGCCGCGGCGGTGGCTACCTGTCGGCAGGTGAAGCTATCTGAGCGGCTCCCCGCGGCCTTATCAGCAGATGGACGTTGTGATGTTCAGAAAGTGCTGCAGATAAAACCAGCCGAAGCTCTGCAGGTTGTCTCCTTCAAATATAACGGTGACGTTTCCCTGTCACGGTAAACTCAACTAGTCTTTAGTGCAACATTAATGTGAAATTATCCTGAATGATTCATATTAAATCTGTCATAACCAGATTTATGTTGTTTTTTGTAGCGCAGCAGAAAACAGGATTGGATTAAAGGAAAAAAAAAACAATCTGAGGGACAGTTCTGTGAGCAGAACCGAAGCACCATTACCTCATCCGTTTTACCCCAAACTGAGACGGACAGATGGACCTGCTGCTGTGCTCCTGAGCCAAACTAATCCTTGTTGTGATAAGTCGGGTCAAACTCACCGTGGAGGAATGTGGCGCTGTTCACACACGGCTTCATTTAAGGGATAAATTTAACCGTTTATTATCGTCGCTTTAAAAACATCTGGTTTGATTAGACAGAAATGCTCTTTCTGGTTTATTGTTGAGGCTAAATTAACAGGATTTCCCTCCAGGACTGGCCGGTGTTCTGGCTCCACTGGCTCCCCTGTCCTTGTTGAAGAAAAGCAGCCCCGCAGCATGATGCTGCCGCCACCATGCTTCTCAGTTGGGGTGGTGCGTTCAAGGCAATGTTCAGCTTTTTATCCTTTTGCATTCAGAGATACAAAAAACAATTTGCCATTTGTGCACAAACCAGCAGTCCAGGCCTCCCTCGTCATATTCAATCGTTTAAAATCACACTAAAAACATAATAGAACAATAAAATGCTACAAATGATGCCTACACTGTAGAGATTGTAGTGATAACTACTTCTTAATAAGGTCAATAAGGTAATTTTTCCTCCTCGTAGACGAGGTTGTTGTCCTCCAGGGTCCTGTCCACCATCGTCCAGCATCTGGATCAGTCCCAATATGATGATGTCATCAGCATATTTAAAGACAATTATCAGTTTTGTACAATGTATCCCCTCTCCTGTTTTCTGTATATTCAACTCTTCCATAAAGTTCATATTTGTGACGTTTCATGACTAATAGTTGTCCTGTGGACAGACTGTCCCACCTGAGTGTCTCTGCAGAATTTCTCAGATTAACGGTCTTCTTGTCTCCTGTCAGATCAGGTGGGCGGCCATGTTTTTATAACCTGCTTTAAAAGGCTCATCAACTTCTTTGGGGTGTTCCTTGGTTCAGGACCGGTGCGTCCCGTGCAGTTTTCCAAATCTCACATCCAAATTCATACATTTACACATCAAATTTTGTCTTGATGTTATTTTTTTATCTTTAGAAATCAGGTTTTCCAATTAATATGATTCATTTGAAAGAGAACACCAGAGGTCTGCCTCATACCTGCCAACAACATTATTGCAGAGCTACCAGTAGCATAGAGTTAATAATAACACAGAGCTAATGCACATGCCAAACTAATGCAAACACTAAGCTAATGCTAACACAGAGTTAGCACTAATTCAGAGCTAACATGGAGCAAACACTAATCATAACATGGGGCTAACTCTAATGGTAAGCTAACACTACGTTTGTTTGACTCATAATTTGTCATCTATTAATCGTCATATTAATCAGAATCGGCTAAATGCCAAAATTAATCATGATTATTTGTTAGGCAATATTGCTCATCAGGACATCATGAGGAACACCTGTTCGTTAACCAGCAGCAGTGAAGTGAAGCAGTTCTAGGGGTTTGTTTGTAAATGATCTCAAAACTCTGCATTTTCCAGCCATTTAAAGAACATTTTACTAATTTTGGGGATTATTAAAACAACATAAAATCTGTATTTTATGACGGTAGAAGACTGAAACCCTGACTTTAACCTGAACTTTATTCTTATTCTGTTTCCACACTGTGCAGCAGTTAGTCTTGACTGCATCATATAGTTTCATCACAAAACATCCTCTGCACCATACAACATCAAATCAGCTGAGAAACCCACAAAACAAGTTCATAAACCTGAGGAATCAGTTATTCTACAGACTAAACCAACGAGACTCTGATAAAAGTTTGTCACGCCCCTTAGCTGGACGGCGCCCTTAGCATTTGCCCATACTGCCTATGGCGCGGGCCAGTGTTCTGCCTTGGTCTTCATGATGTTTACTCCTGTCCTGATGATTAAAAATCACAAACTCTTTGAACACATCTGATAATAAAATGTACATTTAAATGAGGCAGATCGTTAAAATAATCATGGCTCTAGTTGTTTGACTCTTCACAATCATTCACACTATTCAGATCATTTTTCTTCCCTATGTTTTTCAGCATCTAACTTGTTCCACAATTTTTGTGCTATTTCAACAATATCAAAACGTTCAGCTCATTCATGTGAGGGGTGCTATGACTTTTGGTATTTTTGCCATTGAAAACAAATGGAGCTGTTTTCAACATCCTTCTAAATCTTTACAGCATCTTACACATTTTTTTTTTGGTTATGCTCTTTTTCACATTCTTGTGCTAGTTTTAGCTACGTACTTTGTTTGCTAATTTCAGCTAAAATTCTGCTTCTTTCTGCTGTTTTTCTGTTTTTTCTACTTGTTAGTGTTTTTGTCTGCTACTTTGCTATTTATGCTACTTACAGATGGTTTCTGCTAAATTCAAGCTACTTTTTTGCTGTTTTTCTGAAAATTTTAGCTGTTTTATCCATTTTACTACAAATTATCACTGTTGTGTACTTACATGCGTTTTTTCTGCTAGTTTTACAATTGTTTTTACACTTTCTCTATCTGGGTGCTAATTTTAACTTATGCCTGCTACCTTTAGCCTATTTTATGCTAATTTTAGCTATTTTATGCTACTTTAGCTATAGATCTTTAGCTTTTTTCTACTTTTTATGCTTTTTGTGCTACTAGTGTTATTTATGCTTCTTACAGATGTTTTCAGCTATATTCAGCTATTTTAGCTTTTATCTTTAGCCGTTTTCTGTTTTCAACTATAGATTTGGGCTCCGTTTTACTGTTTTTCTGCAAATTTAGGCGTTTTTGATTCTTTCAACTTTTCAAAGTACTTAACATATTTTTTTATATTATATTTTTCAAAGTACTAAATATTTTCAGCTTAATTTCAGCAGCTTTCAGCTTAAGTTTTCAGCATGAAGCATTCATACTAGCATTTTTGCAGGAAATGCAATTTATTATAGTTTGTTTACCTTACAGAAGTGTTCTAAAGAGGCGGAGCTCCTCAGAGGAAAGTTAACCACTTAAATAAGTGGCGTCATCATCAGCTGGAACATCTGCCTGGTGACAGTCTGTATTTTAACCCCCCCGCCCCTCCCCAAGTGTCGGCTGTTTGTGTCAGCGAGAGAAACCCTCATCACTTTCCTCGCTCCGTGATCCGAGACTCGAGGGTTCTGGTGTTGTCCCCCCGGGGGGAGGAGAGGCTGTTGTTTGGTTTTGACAACAATGAGCTCATCGCCGGGTCCACCCCGCCCCCCGCCTCCACCAGCGCCGCCCGTGTCCAGGCTCAGACTGAAAGAGGATCCAGGTTTCAAACAGAGAGCGAGGAGCTCCCAGATAATTAAAGCATGATTAATCCAGCGAGCACGTACGACCTCTGACCCGTATCACCGAGTGACTTCAGACTTCCAATTAATAAATCAGGAGTCAGTGAGATTAAAGCTCTTGTAAAGAGTTTGTTTTGATGATCAGATTATTTGTTAACTGAGACACCACTGTTTCAGTTTGACCTGTCTGGGCTGGTGTTCCTCTCAGAATATGAATCATTTCTGTTTATTGTAACAAAAAGTCTCATATTTAAGTCCAATATTTCCACGTACCAGAGGTCAGAGCAGCTTAAAAAGATCTGATGACGCTGAAATTTAAGCAGCTGAATTAGAAACTACTACGTTGCCAAGACAAGCAGGTGTTCATTTTCCTGTTTTTTCCCTTCTTTCTTTTCTCTTTCCTCTCTCTTTAAAAAAAAATCACTGATGATGAAGAAATTAAGAAACTATTATTCTAATATAAAGTTCTTATTTTTCTACTGAAGTAAAAAAAAAAGAAAAAGAAACTACTACGTTGCCAAGACAAGCAGGTGTTCATTTGTCTGTCTGTTAGCGAAATATCTCATGAACCAGTCAACTGGTTTTAATTAAACTCTCAGAAAGTGATCATTAGACGTATTTACTTGTAACTTTTAGAGTATTCAAGATGAACGCTACAGCTGATTGACCTTAACCTGCACAAAAGTGGCTCTATTTTAGTTATTTTTTATAGGATAAATCTTGTGCCAGCAGGAATTGAATTTGAATTACAGATTGAATCTGAATGTGCAGAATTTGAAATTGATTTTAATGGTTTGAAACTGAATTTAAAGTTTTGTATCTGAATTAATTTGCTTTAAAACTGTATTTTGGTTTATTAAAAATTCAGTTTGACTACTTTCACTTTCAGTTCCATAATTCAATTTTATTTCCAAAATTCTGATTTTTGTGTCACATCCTGGTCCTTGAGAAAGCCAGTCAGAGTAATAAAACACAGATTCACACATTTATGTTTCACTTTGGTGAAGTTTCCCTTCTGTAATGTAACAGAGTTGATGCAATCCACCGAAAAAGTGCCAAAAACAGACAAAGTTATTTTATTGCAGTGATTAATTTGATCTATATGTAGAAAATTTTACATTTACATCACATCATGGATCACATATTGATCAGATGCTGCTGCTGACTGATCTGTAAAATGAAAGGTAAAATTAATGACTGCAATAAAATAACTTTGTCTGTTTGTCACTTTTACGGTATTACATCAACTCTGGTAGAAGGGAAGCTTCACCAAAGTGAAATATATATCTGCATCTGTGTTTGATTACTCTGGCTGGCTTTCTCAAGGACCAGGATGTGACACAAAAATCTGAATTATGGAACTGAAAGTGAAAGTAGTCCAAAATACAGTTTTAAAGCAAATTAAGTCAGATACAAAACTTTAAATTCAGTTTCAAACCATTAAATTCAGTTTCAAACCATTAAATTCAGTTTCAATTAAGTAAAATTAATTTTCAAACCAATGCATTGAATTTCAAATGATGCACATTCAGATTCAATCTGAGCAATTTAAATTCAATTCCAGCTGGCACAAGATTTATCCCATAAATCTTTCAGATATTGAGCTGAAATTCAGTGTGGAAGTAGCTGAGAGTCATTTTCAACACATACTCTGAATTCTTGCAATATATTGTAATTGACAAAAAAAAGACAGAAACAGGCATAATGTTTGTCATTTTTTTAACATAGAAAGATGCTTTTAGTTTTAAGTTGGCAGGCAACATGTATTACTTGAAATGACCTCAGACTAAATATTACACAAGATCATGCTGCAGTTTTTTGTTTTTACAGTAAAACACATCAGATTAGACTGGATTATAAGTGCTGAATTTCATTGTTTTTATTAGAAGGTGACCTGTTTCTCTCTGACCTGAGACCTGTCTTATCGGTGTAATCAGTGCTGCTGTCTGACGTGCCCCCTCACCTGTCTCCACCTGTGCTCCTGCAGCAGGTCTCTGTGTTTCTGTCACATGACGGCGCAGAAACTTTGGCTCTGGTTTCAAGATCTTATCGGGTGATCAGCAGATCCTGCGTGGTCACCGCTCAGCGTTTGAGAGAAGCTGATTGTGTTGAAACTGGGTCACAGTCTTTGTTTATACGAGACGACGTTAATAATTAATGACTTAGTTTTATTTAAAGGAATGCATATCATCCATCTCCTATCATGGCAGTGTTTTAAATTATCTTATGCTGAGAGGAGATGAAGTTAAAGTTGTCTAACCTTAAAAATAAAGGACTATAATTTGTGAGATATGCTCAGATTATGTGTTTGGAATGACATTCAGCTACTACCACATAATATTTTAGCTCAAAATCTGCAGAACTGACTGATTTAGAGCTATGTTTGTTGTTGCATTCAGTGACTGTTCAGAAAGTTCATCAAAATCCATCCAGTAGTTCATGAGATATTTTGCTAACAGGCCAAACTTTCAAGCAAAAGCCTTGCCTACTGCATTTGAAATGTTTTGAATGATTCTGAGCTACCACCACACCAAATTCTAGCACAATATCTGTAAAACTAATTGACTTAAAGACATTTTTGTGTTGAGGAGGCTGTGGCAGCCATCTTGAACAGTAGTGACTTCAAAAGTTAACCCTCCTGCTTCCCCTGGGTCAAAATAAACACTATTTAACGACATTTAAGACCTCAAATTAAAAATTGAGGCCTTTTAGGTACCATTAAAACCCGAGGCCAGCAGGACGTTCACCTCATCGAACCAGAGAAACAGTAGAATTGCTAGGTCAAGACCAGACGAGAATTGCGCCGCCATTTTGAAAGGAGCTACTTGTATTAGGCCTGCCTAAATGGCAACAGACAATCAGTATAAGAAAAAAACTAAACTAAGCTTATGAATGAGTTTAATATGTTGTCAATAACTGTTATGATAATGAACCAGCACGTTATAAAAGTTTCTATTTATGAACGAGTTTGGCCGGTAAATTTGGAACTGATTATCGCTAAGTGGTCCGCTGGCGCCATCTTGTGGGGGGATTTATCTTTCACTAAGATAAATCACTAAGATAAAATAAATAGCGTTTGATTTCGATTATTTAAAAATACTACTACTACTACTACTAATAATAATAATAATAATTGTTTATTAGACATACTAATATAAAATTCAACCTGTAACAACCTCAGCGTTTAGGCCCAAACGGGAACAGCGCTGTCGCTTTAAATCTCCCGAGTGGCTCTTTATTTGGCAGGAAGTTAGCTTAAGAAGCTAACAGAGGGCCTAGTCATGAGGACAGGCTGAGGAGCAGAAATTGGCAAATAAACAACGAGTCCAGTCACAGCTTCTTACTTGTTATAAAGGTAAAAATAAACATAGGGTTACATTAAAACATGTAAATGTATTAATGTTGTATTTACAACGTATTTACGGGTCTGTTTTTGGATGTTTGTATCGTTGGCGGGCCCGGCGCTTTGTGTCATCTCAGACAGAGACATGGCTCAGGCTGCTTCCAATACTTCCCAGCAGACAAGTTGAATAAAATCATGATTGCAGTTGCATTTAGCTCGGATATAACACGGTTTTATATTGTGGATTGTTTGTTGTGTAGCTAATGCTGCTGTGACTCAGGTATTTTCATTCTGTCTGCTGCTGTAAGACGCTTACAGAAGCTTTGAGAACGAGGATTTATTTATTTGTGACACACAACTCACAGTTTTCAACTGCTGCACTTGATAGCTGTCAAAATTTGTACTAAATGTAAGAATTAGTTACCATTTATGTCAAATACTTATAAGGATAAATTACTATTACTGACAGTATTGAGGAAATTAACTATTTTTAATGCTGCAGTCAATGTTTGCTATTTATGTTGTAGGAGTTCACATGAAAATAGTAAAAGTAGATGGCTTTAAAGTTAAGTGCTCATTGCAAAATATGAAATTGTTCATAAATAAGTTATCCTAATCCATATGGTGTTGTGTAGTTTGAAAGCATTCAGTAGTTTTCCAGATATGTTTCTATGTGATTCAGAATTGCGGGTCCACACTGGATGTAAACAAAGCACTTTAAATTAGCTGAAAACTATGTGGAAGTCAGACGATTGGCTGGCTATAGTCTTTAGGTAAATAAAGGTAACTTGTCTGTCCAACTTGTTTTTATTGGGGGTCATTTTCAGTCACTTTGGCTCAGTTTTTCTTTACTTTTCATATATAAATATTGAACTTTGAGTGAAAATGGCTTAAAGTTACTTCTTTATTGCAGACAGATCAAGTGGTCCACATCTGCATTTGAAGACAAGTCAAAGGCAGCTATGGTAAGCAGAAATAAGAAAAAAAAGCTATGATTTATGACGAAGCTGTTCAAAATAAATGATAAATTCAGTTGTATTTTAACATACAAAGTAAAAAAATTAGCCTTTTCATCCCAGTAAAACCATCTTTAGACACTGAAGTTGAAAAGATGTTATTATTTATTTATTTATTTTTGTTGTTTCAGTCTTCAACGGTGGATCTGAAGACCAAGGAGGAGAAGGATGCAGAGCTGGACAAACGAATCGAAGCGTTGAGGAAGAAAAATGAGGCTTTAGTGAAGAGGTACCAGGTATGTTGAGTTTACTCATTGTTAAATTTAAAATTTGTGTTTTTAAAATGAGCAAAGAGTTGTTTCTTTGACGGACGGTGACGATTGCTCTGTCTCGCCCCCAACAGGAAATACAAGAGGACAAGAAGAAGGCGGAGCAAGAGGGCATTGCAGTGACGACGCCTCGGAAGCCCCGCCCCCTGGAGCCGGAGCCGGACCGGCGAAAGCTGGAGAAGGAAAACTTCACCGTCACTGTCGACCTCTCTAAACCTGTGGGGGTAAGAACCTGAGCGAGACACGAGGTTCCACACCGTCACACAGAATTAAACAAAAATTATATCTGAGAAAAAGAAGGAAATGCATTTTTAATAGTTTTAAATAGCAATTATTAGGATTAATATAAGCTTTAAATAATAATCATCAAATACATAAAAAAGCTTTTCTGTAAGGAAGGTGTGTCACCTGCTGCCACTGATCATTACATTATAATAAACATGTAATAATCAGATCATTGGACTTTTAAATATGTTTATATCAAGAACCACAAACGACAATCACTAGAAAATGAAACAGTTTGTAAATTCTTCAGTTTAATAATCTCATTTCAGCAGAAGGACTTTAGCTGTTTGTTTTTTAGGTCCTGTTTTTACAAGACTGGTTTCTGGAAATTCTAATGTTTACTGGGGTGAATAAACAAAAATCACCTGTTTACATGGAACCACTGCAGTAATGGACCAGGCAGGGTTGCAGAATGAGACACATTAATATGATTTACTGTTCATTTAAACTCATGTTTTGAGTTAAAACAGCTGATTTGCTGTAGATATACAGCAGCTGGTGTCGTGTACACGATCAGCCGGATCGCAGGAAAAAACCTGCCGATACAAACAAAATCAGCATTGTGTAAAGTGTTAGTGTTAGCCAGTGGCGAGTTCCCTAAAGCACTAATAGGGGAACTAATTTCCTGATTAGTGCTTTAGGGCTTTTACTAATTTTAAAATTTATTAGTGGATTAGCACTTGGTAAATTTAGAAGCTGAGGTCTATAAATGTTAACAGCTGAGGGTGAACGCTGTCACACATTTTGTTCATGTGTGTCACTGATCCACCAGGTGACAATATATTAATATATGAACCCAAATATATCTGTGGAGTCAATGATCAGCCTTAAGAGAGCAACATGTGACTCATGTTGTCTGTTGAAGAATGTTCATGGAGTGACTGGGTTATTTTAGTGCTTTAGAATTAGGGGACTTAAATATTTCAGTTAGTGCTTTAGGGCTAGTGGAACTAATTTTTAGATTGGTGCTGCTCACCACTGGTCTTAGTTATATCATCCTCCAGGTATCTGATGCTGTAACTTCTTTAATTACTAAAGATGCAACGATACAGAAAACTCACGATTCAATATTTTTTAGATACAAAAAAGAGAAATCTCCATGTCTATTTTAACTAGTAATTTATTTAAATTAATTATTAACATTTGTTTAACCTCAAAAGTTCAGTTTTTAAATTAAATATTGCTGAAACAGCAAGTTTCTCAGTGGATCTGTGCTCAACAAAGCAGCCTAGATGGAGTAGTTGAACACGGATCCACTGATCCTTCAACACAGAGCAGCTTCAGAAAACAAGCTGATAAAATAAATAAAAAAATCTGTATTGTTCCATATATAGTGTGTATTGAACGGTTTCATATAAATGCATGCATTGTTGCACCCCTAGAAATTACCTGTTAAGTTTATTAATTTCTTTAAAAACGACAACATAAATTCAACAAATAACAAAAATACAAATCATAAACTAAATGAAAGGTAGCAGAAGAAGAAAAAATCTTATATCTGCTTCTTTTACTCAAATAAATAAATTCAATATCTTCAGTTTATGAAAAAAGGAAAAAAAATAAAGGTTTAACTTCTTGAACAACAATTCCTACATTTACATATTTGCCTCTACAGGATGCTCTCAGTGAGAAATCATGACATCGTTAGAATTAAAAACCTGTTTTTATGTTTCCTGTTCGTGGCGTTTAGCCGTTAGCGCAGCTCTGCCTCTGCTGCTGAAAGATTTGATTTGGTGGATTCTGGCTCGCCCGCTCCGAGCTGATTAAACCTGTTTGTGATGCCTTAATGTTGTAAGAGCTGCTGCTGGAGCAGAGTGACCTTTAGAAACATGTTGAAAAATGTAGAAGTCCTGCAGAACCGGCACTGGGTTTAAGCTGGTTTTATTTCTCTGCTTCTGGGCGAGACGTAAACAAACCAAGCTAGGATTTAACTCAGGGAAAAATAAAAATAAATGTATTATAACTTAAATGATCAAAGGATCTGCTGTTCCCAGAGGGTCAGATATCGCTGCGCACCTACATAAATTTAATAAAACGGCCATTTTAAACATGTTTATGTATGTTTATATGATATATTTATCTCTCAGGAGAAACGAGTTGTGAACGACTGGAAGCCCACCACGCCTCGCGCCCGCAAGACCTCAGAGGAGAACGACGACCCCAAAGGGCCGAGCGATGACCTCAGCACCCCCAGGAGGGCGGGGTCTGGACGAGTGGGTCGGGGCGGTCAGAGAGGAGGAGGAGGAGGCGGAGGAGGAGGAAGTAGGAGCGGAGGCCAAGAGAGGAGAAACCGGGAGCCGAGGACTCCCAGAGAGGGAGAACCTGGAGAGTTAGGAGGCCAGGGACGCAGAGGAGGAAGGAGAGGAAGAGGAGGAGGAGTGGGAGTGGGAGTGGGAGGAGGAGGAGGAGGAGGAGGAGGAGTGGGAATGGGAGGAGGAGGAGGAGGAGGAGAAGGGACACCAGGTGGACCTGACAGGAAGTCCAAGGTGAGATTGTAAATTTGCTAAAATTATCAACCTTTAACAAAAAACTAAAACTAAACTGGAGAAATTGCATTTCCTGCAAAAATGCTAGTTTGAACGCTTCAGCTGAAAGCTGCTGAAACTGAGCTAAAAATATTTAACAACAAGTGTTAATGTGAGCTCACTTTGTAAAGCTGAAAGAAAAAGCCTAACTTTGCAGAAAAACAGTAAAAAGGAGCACAAATCTAGTTTATAACAGAAAACAGCTAAAAGCTAAGAGCTAAAATAACTGAATATAGCTGAAAACATCTGTAAGAAGCATAAATAGCACTAGGTAGTAGAAGAAAACCATAAAAAGGAGAAAAAAGGGTAAGAATAGTAGAGATAAATAGATCTATAGCTAAAGTAGCATAAAATAGTTAAAATTATCATAAAATAAGTTAAAGGCAGCAGCCATAATTTGAAATTAGCACCCAGTTGACATAGATATAGTTGAAAAATAACTCAAAATTACATTAAAGTGATAATTTGTAGTAAAATAACTAAAACAGTTGAAATTTTCAGTAAAACAGCTAAAAAGTAGATTTTTATTTAGCATAAGAAGCACAAGTTTGCTGAACTTAGCTGAAAAAAGTTAGTTGGCTACAAAAAAATTTGTATTTAGCTTAGAAAATCTAACTTTAGCTAATAGCAGCTAAACATTAGCTAAAATTTTAGCAAATAGCTGAATATAGCAGAAAGCATCTGTAAGAAGCATAAATAGCACCAAGTACCAGAAAAGAGCACAAAAAGTAGGAAGAAGCAGAATAAAGGCGGACAGAAGCAGTATTTTAGCTAAAATAGCAGAAAAAAGCTAAAATTAGCACAAAAGCATGAAAAACAGCATAACCAGAACAAAATGTGTAAGGTTCTGTAAAGATTTAGAGATATTTTAAGGATGCTGAAAACAGTTCCATTCATTTTCAGTGGCAAAGAAGTGGCTAAATAAAGTGAAATAGCTAAAAAAAGTACCAAAAGTCATAGCAGCCCTCACACGAATGAGCTGAACGTTATGAATTCTTGAAATAGCACAAACATTGTGGAACTTGTAGATGCAGAAAAACATGCGAAAGAAAAAATGATCTCAGTGTGTGAAGCAGTGAAGCATCACACAATAATCAAGGATTCTCTAAAACTGATCTAATCGTCTCAGTTGTGTTGTAAAGTTTACAGCTGTCAATCAAAATGTCTCCTAGCAGGAGTGGGAGGAGAAGAGGCGACAGAACATCGAGAAGATGAACGAGGAAATGGAGCGGATAGCGGAGTACGAGAGAGGACAGCGGGTATCAGAACCTCTGACCCTAAACTCTAACAAACGTCTGCGCTTCGAATATTTTCACATTTATTTCCTCGTTCTGTTTTCAGACGGATGGAGACAAGCCGATCCGTAACTTCCTGGACGACCCAAGGCGTTCTGGTCCCGTACCGGATTCAGACCGAAAGGAGGGCAGCAGGAGGCACGTCCGGAACTGGGGCGGGCTGGACTTCGACAACGTGAAGACAGGAAATGAAGTAGAGAGAGAGTGGACCGTAAGTTCTTTAGCTTATTCAGCTCGTCGCAGAGCTTAATCGTTCCGTGTTTAACGCTGTTGCACCGCGCAGAGCCGACGGCCCGGTCCGAAAGGTTCTATGGACATGACCATGTCGATGACGGGCCGGGAGAGGGCCGAGTACCTGCGCTGGAAGAAGGAGCGCGAGCAGATCGACGAGGAGAGGTTAGCACGCCATCGTAACGCCACGGGCCAGTGGAGGCGGGAGTGGGACGCTCAGAAGACTGAGAACATGTGAGGAGACGTTTTTTTCTTCTTTGTTTTTTTATTCTGGGGCATTATATTTAAACATTTACTAAAAATAACATTTAACAACAAAATTATGTTTTATATTTTACAATCAATCAGGTAGTTATTTATATGCAGAGATCATTTGTAAGAGCTAAAAGAAGCAAAACGCTAGCTAAACTTAAAGCAGCAAAAAGTAAGCTAAATGCTCAAAGTAGGATAAGGTTAGCTAAATGCTTAAAGTAGCAAAAGTTTATTTAAAAGCCTAAAGTATCAATGGGCTAGCTAAGAGAATAAAGTAACAAAAGGCTAGTTAAAGCTTGAAGTAGTAAAAGGTTATCTAAATGCTCAAATTAGCAAAAGGCTTGTTAAACACTCAAAGTAACAAAAAGCTAGCAAAGTGCTCAGAGTAGCAGAAGACTACATAAATGGTTAAAGTAGTAAAAGTTTATTTAAGAGTACTAAGTAACAAAATGCTAGCTAATCGCTCAAAGTAACAAAATGCTAGCTAATCGCTCAAAGTAACAAAATGCTAGCTAATCGCTCAAAGTAACAAAATGCTAGTGTGGCAACTTGGGGGTTTTAGAAAGTTTTTAAAATTCAACAACGCCACCTGGGGATTTTCACCCCAAGAGTAAACTCATACAAGGCACTTAAGCTCGTTCTACAAATTACAGAGACGGTGTTCCAAAGTTAAAATATAAATTTATTAAAAACTTTTACTAAAACAAATTTACTGAGACAAATTAAATAATCAAATTAACATTGATAACTTCATCCAGGCTGAGG
>JAUBOC010000077.1:2103824-2120257 GCA_032275365.1 Anablepsoides cearensis
ACACACACACACATTTCAGTACAGTAATCAGAGCAGACAGTATATTTGGAGTAGTGTAATTAGATCCAGTGATAAAAGTGACCAGAAAAACAATATAGTCAGAGTGCAGTTTCTCTGCCAAGGCATAGTTATAGAGTGATGTGTTCTAAATGTTTAAGGGTCTGATGGCAGAGGGGAAGAAACTTATTTAGCCAAAATTTTGTTATGTTCAGCTTCAGGCTAGCTTTCTGCTTCTTGTAGCTAGCATTATGCCACTTCCAGATTTTATTAAGCGTTTTAGTCATTTTTAGATTTTAGCTAGTGTTCTTCTCTATCTAGCTTTTAGCTATCACTTTAATGCATTTAGTTTTCCTATATTTAACTTTTAGCTAGCGTTTATGTAATTTTCATGAGCACT
Source organism: Anablepsoides cearensis (assembly GCA_032275365.1). Classification (NCBI taxonomy): domain Eukaryota; kingdom Metazoa; phylum Chordata; class Actinopteri; order Cyprinodontiformes; family Rivulidae; genus Anablepsoides; species Anablepsoides cearensis. The sequence goes on from JAUBOC010000077.1 coordinate 2,104,222, forward strand.
TTGTTCATTTTTAGGTTTTAGCTAGCTCATTTTAGCTGTGAAACACATGTAATCAGGCATTTCTGCAATATTTTTGCTTTAAACTTGTGTTTTTATCATTTTAGCTTTGAGCTAGCTCTTTGCTTTTGCTTTTTCAGCCAGTTTTAGCTGCTAATTATCATTTTATAGACTTTGTTCTGTTTTTTGTGTCGACAGGTTGATGCAGACAGACGGGGGAAGAGCGGCACTCGTTTAGCTAAACTATTAATTGAAACCATCATCATGAGGAAGAGGAGGAGTGACGAAGCATCGTGGACCAACGTCTCTCTCTGAGCTGATTTTAAGACTTTGGATCACAGGTTCTGATCCGCCTCTGTGTTTCACCTCACTCTGTTCAGTACTGAGACATCAAAGGTAAAAAAAAGTCCCTCAGTTCAGAAAGTTTTATTTTTTATTTTCTACTGCTGGGTGAAAACGAACTGATCTGTGAAGAAGAAGGACAGAATGTTTTCAGACGGTTCTCTCCGTCCCACACAACAAGCCATGTCTTCCTCTGACAGGTTCTGACCATGAAATGAACCCGGTCTGGGAACAGGAACTTATTCGTGTTTTCAGCAATTTTACTGTCGTAAAAGATTTGTGCCAAAAAAAAAATCATAATGAAAGAACAAAAATAACGTTTCAGAAGTAAAACATTTTAGTTGACAAGCAACGTATTTGAATTTATTTATATAAATTATTGATCTTTAATTTTTATTATTGGCACAAATCGGATTCCGTAGAAGCAGCTCCAAACTAAACGATCTGGTGTCTTCAAGAAAATTACTATCTAAAACCTGCCGTTAAACATCTGTTCTGTGACTTTTAAATTTTCTTATATATTTTTTTTTTTGATCAATGAGCTTAATTTTTTCTAGTTTTGTTTTGAAAATGAACTTGTTTAATTATCAATAATGTTTGCGCCTCAGTTTTAAAATGTGGTCAACTACAGATTACAAAAAAAAAAAAGAATTTCACATCTGATTTAATTTTTTTTTTTTTTTTTTTTGCTTTTATATTTAGGAATTTCAATCCTTTTCACACTAAATAAAACTTCTCCAGAGCAGCAAACCCTCCTGGAGAGCAGGTTTATCCTCTGCAGAAGGATTTTCAAAATAAAATACTATTAGTCCTACACATCCTCTGCTGCAATGTTGAGAAGGAAACTTTCCTCACGTTTTAAAGTTTTACTCAAAATCTGATTTTTCTCATTACGTTTGAATTCAGTTTCATAAATCTGTTTTACATTAATTTATATGTTTTATTTTCTCAGCTTTCAGCTTCTGTCAGATTTGAGTTGATTTTTGTTTTGTAAAAGCGCCTTCTTGAGGGACTTTTTAGGACGTAAGCGAAGAATTTATGGATGGTGTTTTTGTTTACATGTGAATCAAAATGAGGCTCGTTAACCCAAACAATCATCATGTGAAGAAGTCACACCTGCTCCTCATCATGCAGAGAAATCCACTGTTTCCTGTTCTAATCATGTAATGTAGCATAATCAGAAATTACATTTGCTTTATTTGTCAGACAGTTTTAATTGGGTGGATTTTATTCCAAAAAGTGAAATGTCATGAATTAAAAAATATATTTTTTAAATGTAGTTTTATTTTGGAATAAAATCCTTCTGTGTACCTCAGCAGATAAAGGGCTGGAGTCCAAACAACAAAAAGTTTAGTTTTTGGGTCTGAGGAAGAAAAGTGATGAATTTGGGTTAAATGAAAAGACAATGTGTAGTTTTTTTTTTTATTTTGAAAGAATCGTTCTGCAGCTGAATGTAAGCTTGTTTTGTTTTACTAATTTATAAAAGATGATGATTTCTTGAATTACCCGACATTTTCTTTATTCCAGCCGCCATGTTTAAATGATAGATTATGTTAGGAGAATCTTTATAATTCTTCTTTTTAACTACTGGAGGAGGGAATGTATGAATTTAGATGGCTGAGCTCACCCGTAACCACCTTCTGCTTTATCATCCTTTCAAAATAAAGTACAATGGCAGAAACTCTTGGATATGTTGAGCTGGTTTTTGTTTTTGTTTCATAAAATCACCATAACTGGAAAAGCGCCGTTAAAACAACCTGATGTGTCACAAAAAAATAATAATGTATGTTGTTTAAGAAAAAAATAAATAACTGAAACTTCACAGCTCCTATAGGTTCAGCTAACATAAAGAAAAAGACTCAAATATTAGAGAGTTAAGCCAAATACCATCAAACCTAACCTTTTTATTAAGTAAAATAAAGCAATTTATAGAATTGTTTTATTTACATTGAAAAATGATTTAAAACGATCAGTTTTTATCCATGAATCATTTCACAACATATCAAATCATCAGTTGAAATTAGAATAGAGTTTTATATCTGGACTGGTGCTGACTGGGCGGAGCCAGATCAGGCCAATGGGGACATGTTTCTGGAGAGGCGGAGCTTTATTTCTCCGTAGTATATTTTTTTAGAGGTTTGTTTTGGTGTCAAAGTTAATCTAAAGTTCGTCTTTGAGGGATTTCTTTATTTTATTTCCATGAATTTTACACATTTCTCTGACACTGATGGATTTGCTTTTGTTTTGCTAACATTTCTTTTTATTTTTAGAAAATTCTCTGGGAAATTTTTTTTTTTTTTTTTTTTTTTTTTTTTTTTTTTCATTTTGCGGGATTATTTTGTACAAAACTCTAAAAGCTTTTTAATGTTGTCAAAGCCATTTATGAAATAATAGAGATGTATTCATGTGATCCCAAAAGTAAACTGCTGCTGTATGTTTATTTTTATTTGTTTGTTTGGCTTATGTAGTCAATAAAAATCTCTTGTTCCACAAAGTCTGAAGACTGAATTCTATGTTTTTGAATATATTCAAATTCTGTTTTATTAAAAGAAAAAAAAAAACCTTGAACCAACTGATAGGTTTAAATAAAACTTTCATAAAGTAATCATTGGATGTGTTAAAATATTTGGAGCCAAGCCAAATCAAGATGGCCGCCACAGCCATCTTGATTTAAACCTTAGTTGTTGATTTAAACCTTAGTGTTGACCTTAGTAAACACAAGGAATGACTCATAGTTTTACAGCTGTTGAGTTCATATTTGATGTAGCTGAGGATCACTCCCAACACATGAATTGATGTAAAAGTACCTCATGGACCAATGGATGGATTTTAATTAAAACTTTTAAAATTATTAGGTTTTAGAATTCAAGATGGCCGCCACAGCCCATCAGCCTCATCAAACTCTGCCAGTTATTCAGATATTAAGCGAGTCATCCCCCATCACTGATTGTCTGAAAGCTGAGTGATAATTCCTTCATTAAATGACACTTTGATTTTCATGTGATTAACTGATCATTTGAACAAATTGCAGATGATTTATTATTATTTTTACCTTTAGTACGTGTTGAACTCTTCTGATATTGCTTGCAGGTTTAATGACTTTTCAAATGTTGGACCCTCTCTTGCTAAAAAAATGACTCGTCAAATATCAATCCATTGGATTATATAAAGGACTCATTTTGATCCACCAGACTCAAATGAGGTAAGGGAAATATTTGGATTGAAAACTTCCACACCTGGTCATGACAGGATAAGTGTTTTTATTATCAGAGAAGTTATAACAAATCACTGAACCTTTAACTTTTATTTTTGATTCTTGTATTGATATTGTTTCTTATTCATTGTTATTTGAGTGGCTATTTTATTTTAAGTTTTTTACTGTTGTGTTGTCTGATTTGATTGGGAGTGGTTTTTACATTAGCCTATTCTGGCTTTTACCTTTCCCTTGCATGTGAAACATCTCATTTTAAAATGCTGTTTTACATTTTTGTGTTAAATAAAATCAAACTAAAAAAACAAATCAAATTATGCGTCACAAAGAGAAACATATATAGATGTGGTCTATATATATAATTTGTTTTTGCAAAAGAAATAATAAAATTGCTGTTTTCCTTTTTTTATGGACAGGATTCTCCACTAATTATACATGTCTTCTTATTGTCTGGGTATTTTTTAATATTTTTATGTTGTCATCAGTCCTCTGAAGGATCAGGTCTGAAGGATCAGGTCTGAAGATCAGGTCTGGAGGATCAGTTCTAAAGGATTGGATCTAAATGATCAGATATGAAGGATCAGTTCTGAAGGATCAGGTCTGAAGGATCAGGTCTGGAGGATCAGGTCTGAAGGATCAGGTCTGAAGGATCAGGTCTGGAGGATCAGTTCTAAAGGATTAGATCTAAATGATCAGATATGAAGGATCAGTTCTGGAGGATCAGTTCTGAAGGATCAGGTCTAAAGGATCAGGTCTAAAGGATCAGGTCTTGAGGATCAGGTCTAAAGGATCAGGTCTTGAGGATCAGGTCTAAAGGATCAGGTCTACAGGATCAGGTCTGAAGATCAGGTCTGGAGGATCAGGTCTGGAGGATCAGTTCTAAAGGATTGGATCTAAAGGATCAGATTTGAAGGATCAGGTCTGGAGGATCAGTTCTGGAGGATCAGGTCTAAAGGATCAGGTGTAAAGGATCAGGTCTAAAGGATCAGTTCTGAAGGATCAGGTCTTGAGGATCAGTTCTGAAGGATCAGGTCTTGAGGATCAGGTCTAAAGGATCAGGTCTTGAGGATCAGGTCTATAGGATTGGATCTAAAGGATCAGATATGAAGGATCAGTTCTGGAGGATCAGGTCTAAAGGATCAGGTGTAAAGGATCAGGTCTAAAGGATCAGTTCTGAAGGATCAGGTCTTGAGGATCAGTTCTGAAGGATCAGGTCTTGAGGATCAGGTCTAAAGGATCAGGTCTTGAGGATCAGGTCTATAGGATTGGATCTAAAGGATCAGATATGAAGGATCAGTTCTGGAGGATCAGGTCTTGAGGATCAGGTCTAAAAGATCAGGTCTACAGGATCAGGTCTGGAGGATCAGTTCTAAAGGATTAGATCTAAAGGATCAGGTCTAAAGGATCAGTTCTAGAGGATCAGTTCTGAAGGATCAGGTCTGGAGGATCAGTTCTGGAGGATCAGGTCTAAAGGATCAGTTCTAGAGGATCAGTTCTGAAGGATCAGGTCTTGAGGATCAGGTCTAAAGGATCAGGTCTTGAGGATCAGGTCGATAGGATCAGGTCTATAGGATCAGGTCTTGAGGATCAGGTCTAAAGGATCATGTCTTTAGGATCAGGTCGATAGGATCAGGTCGATAGGATCAGGTCTTGAGGATCAGGTCTAAAGGATCAGGTCTGGAGGATCAGGTCTATAGGATCAGGTCTAAAGGATCAGGTCTGGAGGATCAGGTCTAAAGGATCAGGTCTGGAGGATCAGGTCTATAGAATCAGGTCTAAAGGATCAGGTCTGGAGGATCAGGTCTAAAGGATCAGGTCTAAAGGATCAGGTCTGGAGGATCAGGTCTGGAGGATCAGGTCTGTGTTTACTTGATGCAGAGCAGATCCGCAGCTCCTCTGCTGCGGGACGTTTCTCTCAAACTATTGGACCCAATCGTTGGATGTTGCGCACTTTGAGCTCCTCCTCGTCAGAAACAACGTCAAGTTAGAAACAGACGCATGGAGCGACGCCGGAAACGGAACAAGTTTGTCCTTCAAAGTAAGACTTTTTTTCCCCTCCTCCTTACCACTTTTTTCACTTTAAATGATTCAGACATGTTAGGATATATGTAACTACGAGTAATTCCCAAAACATACTTTTAAGATTTTATTTTTAATTGTGTTTTTGTTGTCCTTGCTATGAAATGATTTAATAAGTGGTTTTGTAAATAAAATGAAATTAAACAATGTTGTGTATTGATTAAAGAAGATGCTTTTAAATCCTTTTTCACATTTAAATCCTTCAGTTGGGGCCGACTGCAATGCTCCTCCTTATTGTAACTCCACAAGCCCCCCGTTTCTGGGGTGTAACTCTGATCCTGTTGTTTTGAGGCTGTCTCTTTAAATCCAAAGAAGGCTCCTCCAGACTGGTCCATTCCAGTTTGATAAAGGGGTTTATGACTATATAGCTGCACAGAAACTTTTTAATTTACAAATGAATTAAAAGATGTGAACAAGGGAAGACTTGTCCATTACATGTTGGAGCCAGACTCTGACCCAGAACCAGACTCTGACCCAGAACCAGACTCTGACCCAGAAGACAACCAGTTCTGTAGCAAAAAGCTGTGATGTAAAAGTTCAGACAGCTTCATAGAAAATGAAGAAAACTGAACAGCTGAAAAAGAAATGACCCAAATATAATATAAAAATATCTTCGCAGCACCAGGAGAGACTAAGTTAAACGTTTCTGCGCTCACAGAGACTCTAAGTACAAAATTTGTAACCCATCATATCGAAATGAGGATTAAGTCAAATTTGGTTAAAATTATCTAATTACATTTTCAGATTCCTGCTTTAAAAGCTACAATTTGATACCTGGATCATCCTGATATCATAAGCTTATCCAGAGATATGACTTCATTTGTTTTGTTGATTATGATAATAGATTGCCATTTGGTCTGAATCTTAACTTTATGTAAATTTATGGAGTAATTTTTATGTCAATATAAAGAGGAAACCTCAAATAGTATTTGTATATCAAGGTTTCCCAGCTGTAAAGAAACAAAAACTTTAAAATTTAAGGTGTTTTTTAAGGGATAAATCTTGTGCCAGCAGGAATTAAGTTTAAATTGCTCAGATTGAATCTGAGTGCATCATTTGAAATTGAATGCATTGGTTTGAAACTGAATTTTACTAAATTGAAACTGAATTTATTGCAGTGAGGTTCAGGTGAGATCAGGTTTGTTGTTGCTACTGCTCAATAAAATGCTTGAAAACATTTTTTAGGATTATATTTCAGACACTTCGAATGATTGATAAGGCATTAATTCATTATATTTTGACAAAATGCAGACATTGCACATATTTAAATCAAACCCTATATCTGCCTGTTTCTTTCACTTTTGGACTTAATCCTCATTTGTGATGGGTCACATCTGTATTTAATAAAGTGGATTTTGTACGTTTAACTCAGGGGTCTGCAACCCGCGGCTCTGGGGCCACATCTGGGTCTTTGGTCCCTCTGCAGTGGCTTTTTGAAAATGTGACCAAACATAACAGAATTTTTTTTGTTTGTTTGTTTGTTTATACTCACAACAGAAATAAATTTGATCACATATTTGCATACAATACTACTAATAAAAAATAAAACACGTTAGCTCATGCTAGCCTGTTGTTTATAATCCAATTTATTTCTATGATCTTTCTCTCAAATCCATTAAAATAACCTTTAAAGAATTTGAAGACCACATAATAAAAATTAGAAAAAAAAGTGCCTGAATAATTCAGTTGTATTAGTTTTTATACGAATACGGCCTTTTTATTTGTCCTGATGTGAATAATATTAAATAATATAATAATAATATCTTTTTTAAGTTTTATAATGTCACCTCCACTGACATTCTCAAAAAGGTCTTGAAAAGGCCCACGGACCACCAGTTGATAATCACAGTAGTAGCTTGTTTTGCGGCTCTGAACACATTTTATTAGTGAGACAAGGAGCACAAAAGGCTCTTTTGATCGTAGAGGTTGCAGACCCCTGGTTTACCCACTCCTGCCTGGCTTTTATTTTGAAACGTCGCGCCGGAAGCTGCGCGCTTTACCGTCGCGCAGCTCGACAGCAGGTCCCGCGCGGCGCAGGGAAGCGTAGCTGAGTTCAGTTTGCCCGGTGCGCACCGAGGAGGACACAGGGGTCAGGGAGCCGCAGCAGCAGCCTGACCGACCGGACCGGAGCTGTTTTCCCCGCCGGGCTCAGGACCAGGAGGAGCGGAGCAGTCGGTACCGTCCGGACTCAAATGAACAGACAACAACATCCGCCGCAGGACGAATCCCTGATTTCAGCGCGGACCCGGAGATGAAGGCGGTGGGCAGACAGGTCACCACCGCGGCGGCGGCGGCGGACAAGCCGAACGGAGACATGAAGCGGAAGCCGAGCTACCCGGGCGAGCTGCGGGCCAAACACGCCAACATGTCCACCAAGATCTGGGTGAAAGTGGCCATGGCCATCGGCTACTTCCTGTGCGTGTCCGTGGCCGCCTTCATCCTGGTCATCTACTATGCGGTGTTCTGGAAGCCCAGCGGCAACAGCACCAGCGTACCGAACCAAACCGAGTGCGTCCCGCGGCAGGGATGACGGCACGCGCGCATCATCACAGACAGGTGACCGCATACACCTGGCAGGAGGAGGAGGAGGAGGAGGAGGGAGAGGAGCAGAGTTTCTGCAGAAATACAGATGTTTGCTTTGATTCTTTATTTATTTTCACAGAACTCCCGGGTCTTCCTGCACCGTCCCAGAGGAAAACATGTCGCCGAATGACGTCATGGTCATGGATGGTGGTTGTACTCAGAGTTGAGACCTTTTATTTAATTTTTTTAATCCATGGGCGGATTCTGTTTCACTGAGCTGCTGTGCACAGCCCCCCCCCCCCCTATACAGGTAAACCCTCCAAAAGCTCCTGTGGGTTAATTACCTTTATTTTAGCTTTAGTTAAATTATTCATCATGTAGGAAACAAAATTTGCACATTTTTGTCTCATCGATAATTAATATCCTAAATTAAGACATGCATAATTATTATTGTGTCAACTTTAAAACAGCTGACATGATCCAGTTAAGAAATATAACAGTTTTGATTATTTTTTATGCATTTAGCTTGGTTTGTTTACACTGAGCGCAGACCTGCATTCCAGAACAACACCTCTATAAATCTGGAAAACTACCAGATTAAACTCCTATTACTTTGATATGATTTAGGATAATGCAGAATAATTGGGTCTCTTGGGTGTTTTGTGCTCAAACCTGCTGATTTAAATTTATTCAAAGAAAAAAGGATGTTTGAATTTGAAGCAGTGTTCATTTTAAACCAAAACTGTAATAAAGTGAATCAGCTGGAACTGAAGGAAAAAATTAAGGCAAAAAATTCAATTTATTTTTGGTTTGGTTTTAGACATTGTCCAAAAATGTCATGTTGTTTTTGTGATTTTTTTAAACTCTAATCCATTAGATTAGATCCATTTAAAAAGTAAGATAAAAGAGAACAAAAAATCAAACAAAATGGTTAAAAACAAAAATAAAATCACTAAATTGATGCACAAATGTCACATCTAAAGTAAAGTAAAAATATGTTTTAAGATGAGACTAAAACTTAATTTTGTTTCTTGCTACTTTAAATGATTTTATTTATTTACTTATTTACATCTTAACCTTGCTGTAAAATTGGTCCGTCACAAAAACAAGTCAGAGCAGAAGTCAGTTGCATAATTAAGCCTCAGAAAATCAAAATAATCCTGGGGGTTTGGGGGAATCTGTGCCCTGCTCTGTAAGCCGTCCACTCTTCTTTTTTAAAAGCCAAAAAATAAACAGACAACAACCCACAAATCTGCACATCGGATCGTGTTTTGGGACTGGACAAGCAGAAGATAACTCTCCTTTCTGACTTTATAACCACCGCAGAAACAACAGAACACAATTATTATTTTTTTTTAAAGAAGAGCCCTTCCTTCAGGACGTCCTGTTCCCCGCTCCGATGGGAACCTCTCTGTTTTCAGCATATGCCTACAGAACGATTGCCTTTTTAATTTTTTTAATTTTTACTTATTCTTTCCACAGCAGGAAGCTGTTTGTATTCAGGTATCAGAGGGAACTCGTACTGTAGCAGACATAGCCTAAACTGTGATCTCTCAGTGTAGCTGCAGCAGTTTAACCTTTTTATTTTGAAACGCCTCACAGAACGAGTCTAAATATCCACCTCACTTCATGATTTAGGCTAAAGTGTAAACAGACTGTTTTATTTACGATGCAGCCTTGTGGATTTACTGTAACGATCAGATAAACTATGCATTTATTCCAGCCTGTGTGTTGTTATTCTCGCTGAGGGGGGGGAGAAACCAGACGGCTGCGCTGAAATAACGCAGGCGTTTGGCTGCGCTGACGTCAGCTCGGCGCTGGTTTCAATCGTAGAAATGACCCTCTGCCGTCCAATCAGAAGGCTCGGCTGATCACGTGACCTCCCTCGTGTTTATTCACCTATCAGTCTTTGCTTTCAGAAGTGTTCATGAATGTTTGTGCTCTTAAAAGGAGAGGAAACAAACAGGCGCAGCTCATTTATGGAGATCTTTTCTGGTCCAAACGGTTTAAAACAATCCGTCTTCAAAACTACAGATTTATATATCAAATATAAACCTTATTTCCTTCATAATGGAACATAGTTAATGTATTACATTACAGTTACATTTTATAATTTTCTTTAGAAAAAAAGATGGACAACACATCACAATGTTGGGTCTGAGCAACAAAACTTTTAAATTAATTGTTACAAAGAGCATTTTCCAATTAATTAAGTTAATTATCAGCAGGTCATTAAGAGGACAGTGTAAAAAAAACATTTAGAGAGAAAAGTTTCTGAATACCAGAACTCAATGTGCCGTTCAAAAATGTAGATTAAAGCTCTATCGTGCAAATATGTGAGCACCATCCAGAACCGCTGCTGTCTTCTCTGAAGTAAAGCTTGTTTAAAATGGATCGAGGCAAAGAGGAGAGCTGTTCTGTGGTCATGTGGATCCGATCCGGTTATCAGAGCACTATTCCAAAACATGCCTCTCTGATGGTATGGGGGTACATTAGTGCCTCTGGAATGGGCAGCTTACATATTAGGAAAAACTCCATCAATGCAGAAAAGTTAATACAGTTTTTTAGAATCTGGTCCCATCCAGGACTGTGGAACAGCTAGAATCCTCCACCGGACCAGAACCTCCAGAACCACAGGTTCTGGGTGTAAACAACAGTGGTGGTCACAGTCCTGCTTATCCGTTAACTATCGGTACTAGCTTCTCAATTAGAGAATTAGCTTATTTTTGCTAACTTTGGAAATCGTTAGCGGCCGATTAGCTTCCACTAATTTAAAGCCCTTTATAAAATTTTGCCATGTGTGTAGCATGTAGCATCCTTAGCAGCTAAACTTCAAAATAAGAGCGTCAAAAATAACTTTTAGCAAAATTTACGTAGAAAATTTAAAAATTGACTATGTATAAAATATGGTAGAGAAACTATTTGCAGTTTGTTGTTTGACTAACTTCAAACTATCTAGTCGATTTGCCACAGGTGATCCCGCCCACCTTCAAATTAAACCTATAGAAAACTAACAACAGTCATTTAGCGGTTAGCGTTAGCTTCTACAATTTTTTAAAAACTGTTTAGCATTAGCGAAGCTAAGATTCTTGTTTAGCAGTGGTTAATGAAGTTAACTTTTTGATTAGTGTTAGTTACCACCAGTTTTTAAAGCTGTTTAGAGGTTTAGCATTAGCAAAGCTAAAATTCTCATTTAGCTGATTAGTGAAGCTAACGTTTTGGTTAGCTGTACCCACCACTGGTAAACAGGGAAACAAGATGTGAGTGCTGAATGTTGTGTTTGAATTGTTATGGTTTTGACTTCCTGCTTTGCTAAAATCACAGACTAAAAGCAGGGGTGCAGTTTTAGTTTCTCACCGTCGCCCCTTAACTCACAGGAAGTCTCATCGTTTTCAGCTCCGGGGGAGATTTTTAACTTTATGCATTATTTCTAACGGCTCGACCCGAACTGTGCGACAGCCGGAAAGCGGCCGCGCCTCCTTCGATCAATAATTAAATTATCAGCCGAGGCCGTCGGCGGAGGTTGTTCGTCACAGGCTTTTGCTGCAGCTGTGACCCTGGCATGACTCAGCAGAATTTTCTGTCCCGTTTTGGACTGCAGCAGCAGCAAACAACAAACCCTCTGCTGCAGCTGCACACCACAACATCAGCCGACACGTGCGCCTTTCCTCTTTTAATCTGCTGCCAGCATCTAGAACCCCAAAAGAGGAGAATGAGATTAATTACTCTGCATCGTTTATTTGGACTCTTAATTCCCTGATTTATAAAATGCTGTTTATTTTTAAAAATGTGATGTAGTTAGAAGTATTTTAGCCAATTTATGGCATTTAAATCACAGCTGAAGGAAGGATTTAAGCTTTAAATACCGAAAACTCATAAATTTAGCTTTTCTTTAAATAAAAAACTGAGTGAAAATAAATAAAATGCCTCTGTGTCACCATGCTAACCACACACTTGCATCTGTCACTCCCTGACAGCACAGAAAAAGCCTGAAATGAAAGCCTCAATGGAGCAGCTGCTAAATATCAGATATTTAGAGATGATTATAGCTTTAAGCTGTAGAATTAAAAGTTTAGTTTCCTGCTTCTTCCTGTTGGAAGTGCAGGAAGACATCCTAACACGTCTGCTTGGCTCACATCCTAACTCGTATTTCTCTGCACCTATGAGGTGATAAACGTCTGATTTTACGGCTGTAAAACTTGGAGTCTGTAAGGAGCGATGAAGCAGGACGGACTGTATTTTGCAGTGAATTCACAGCTGACACGCTGTTAAAGTAATTAGCCGTCCTGTGATCGCTGGCAGAGCCGATGATGAAGCTCTGCTCTGCGGGATCCAGCTGAGCTGGAGGAGAACGGAAACGAGGAGCCGCTGAGCCGTGGAGAAGAACTGCAGGAAGGGTTCCCTCTCTGAGCTGCTCAAAGGCCTTTACATGTTTATTACCTGTAATCAGGGGCGGAGCACATACAAAAAAAAAGAAAAAGAAAAATGGTCACCACAACTAATATTAAAATCAAACAATACTGAAATGAAATTTTGTATTTTTTGTGCTGAATACAGGCACAATTCAAGCTAACTGCTATTGCTAATTTTACAAAGCGCAATAGCTCAGCCATTAGACAAACAACGCTAAACTTTAAAGTACCAAATTTTAAATGCTAATCAATAATTCAAGATGGCCAGTTATGGGCACAGTTCCCCTAAAGCACTAAAGCACTAATAGGGGGACTAATTTCCTGATTAGTGCTTTAGAACAGGGCTATTCAACTAAATCACTCCGGGGGCCACAGTTACTGCAGGTCAACAGCTCAAGGGCCGAACATCCAGCAATTAAAGTCATTATGTAAATAAACCAAGTATTTCAAAAATCTGTTACCTTTGAAATAGTTTATTTTGCTGCATTTAATCATGAATACAACATACAGAACCATATGATGATAATAAAACAAAAAGAACACATTATGCCTCTTATTTACCACAAATAATATTTTGACATCTCTGATTTGCCAACCTTTTAAACCAATTTTATTTTCACTTTCATAGTTTTATCTTCAACTGCTTGTAGTTTTGAAATGTTTTTTTACCAGCTTGTATCCAAGATTCTGACATTTCTGTAGATGCCAAACATGTCTATGTTTAACTGAAAGAATTTAGAGTAATTAAAGTAGAAACTGGGGTTCGCGCTTAAGAGATGAATGAATCAATTGGCGGGCCGAACTTTGATCACTCGCAGGCCGGATGTGGCCCGCGGGCCGCCAGTTGAATAGCCCTGCTTTAGTGTTTTGGTCATTTTAAAATGTATTAGTGGATTAGCACTTGCTAAATTTAGAAGCACTAACTGAGGTCTAAAAATGTTATTGATCACATTAATGTTAACAGCTGAGGGTGAAAACTGTCACATTTTATTCATATGTGTCCATGATCCACCAGGTGACAATATAACAATATATGAACACAAATACAGCTGTCTTAAGAGAGCAACATGACAACATGTGACTCAAGCTGCCTTTTGATGACTGTTCATGGCTTGACTGGGTTATTTTAGTGCTTTACAATTAGCTTTTGCTAAAACTTTCAGTGCATTAGTACTTAAATATACGAGTTAGTGTTTTAGCACTAGTGGAACAGATTTTTAGATTAGTGCTGCCGACCACTGATGATGGCCAAAACAGCTAACATTAAATGGCTATAATGGAGCCATTTTAAGACATATAGAGCTGAAATTAGTGCACATACTTAATGCTAATTTTACAAAAAGCTATAATTCAACCATTTTTAGACAAAGCTGAAAACTAGCAGGAGATCCCCACCTCATTTGTCAATCATTTGAGGGTGCCACCCTGGCCTCCCCTCAGGCTCCGCCCCTTCACGTGAGACTTTACATTTTGCTTTTTGAGCAGAATAAACTTCCTCAATACAAAAACAGTAAGAAAGTAAAGTTTTTAAAGAACAAACTCAGCAGAAACCTTTTTCAGGACAAATTAAGACTGGAAATAGACTAAACCCACAAAAACATTTAGCAGCTTCAGCACATTCAGTTTATTGATCTCAGTTTGCAAAGTGCCAAGAAAGTCGCCGGTACCCGAGAGAGTGGCAGACTTTCTCTCTGCTGCAGGATTAACTAACTCCTCACATTTATTCTTTATAAGCAGCTCAGTTTATGATTTATTGTCTTTTTAGGTTTTAAAGTTCTCGTTGTGACGCCTCCTTCAACTGGACATGGTGTCACCTTCAGAAAGATAATGTTCAGACGTAGAAGATTTAATGAGCTCTATTCAACATGTTGGTGAAACATGCAGTCAAGTGTAGTTCTGACAAATGTCTGAAAACAAGTTTTTAAGCAGAACTTTCTGGTTAAACTTTGGAAAATAAAACAAACACAAGTCTAAACAGCTAGTCTAAACTAAATAAATAAATGCACTTTTTACTTTTCTATCTGAATAAACACCTTATTTCAATGCGGTTGCATTATTAGTGTGAACACGATCACTGACGAAACTGAACTGTTTGGTATATGAATGGTTAAAAACCACAGACACATACAGTTTGTCACATGCATGAAGTATGGAGAAGTAGTTTGATATATACTAAACAAAATGTACAGAGACTTAAACAGGAAAACAACATTTAATACTGACTTTTTTCTCAGAATTGGAAAAAAGTCAGTGTTCAAAGAAAAAGTGGGAATTCTAAAGTCAGAACTCTGAAAATACTGTATATTTGTTATGTGGCATTAATTTTCTTCCATATGAATGCAAAAGGTTGCTTAAAAACATGAATTTCTATTTATATTGTTGTTGGACCACATTGGAAATATGCTTTATTTTTTATTGTGTTATCCATTTATGTTAATGTTACTGTATTCTATATGCAGTGTGGTTTATATGATAAATAGAATGAATGAATGAATGAATGAATATTGCACAATATTTTAAAGGAAAAGCAATAAGAAATCTTTAGCAGGAAAGCCTATAAATTAAATGAAAACTATATTTTAACAAACATTTAAGAGAGATGCAGTTACACACTGTGGCCAGTTGATGTTACTAAAGAATCACTCAAAAATAAAGGAAATTATGCAAAAATTTGGATGTAAATTTAAAGTTATGTACAAACAATTTTACCCTCTGACTTTATGTTTTTTGTCTTATTGTGTGAATGATGACTCAAGATTAAAGCTGTCGTTTTCCTGTTTATGCCTCTGTATGTACATTTTGTTTAGTATTTATTAAACTAGTTGTGTGTTCTTTATGTATGTGACATACTCGTATATCTCTATTAACAATATGATGCTGAATGGTCTGGACTTATATAAGATACTCAAAGTCCTCATTTACCCATTCACACAGCATTCTATCTCTCTACAGAGTTAATCTACATAAACCAATTCTATGGAGTGCTTTAGTGCACATTCATACACTGAGACAAACATCAGAGGCAGATGTTCAGTGTCTTGCTCAAGGACACTTCAACACATGACTGGATGTGGTGGAATCGAACTTCAACTCTTGCCTTAAAAGATGTCTCCCCTAACTACTAACCACTCAGCCTCAGCCTTAAGGACTACGTATTTGTTTGAAGTATCGCCTGTGCTTTTAATGTTATTTAAATTTTTTCTGCACTGTATCTTATTTTCATTTTTATGTTATTTAAATGTTATTGTGTTGTACAGTATTTTTATTTTATTTTTTAAATATTATTATTATTTTAATATTATTATTATTGCTACTATTTATAATGTTGAATAGCAATATATTGTTTTGTGGATTGATGTATCGGCTGCTGCTGTTACACCTGAATTTCCCCTCTGCGGGACAATAAAGGATGTTTCTATTCTATTCTATTCTATTCTATTCTATTCTATTCTATTCTATTCTATTCTATTCT
>JAUBOC010000077.1:2146011-2156876 GCA_032275365.1 Anablepsoides cearensis
AACCCTTCAACATGAACGCGCATTTGAAGTGCACAAGGGCGGAACGAGGGTGGGAGTGCGGGTATTGGGACTGGGCCAAACTCCCAAAAAAGAAACTACACCCGTACACAAAACTCCTCATACAAAAAAAATAAATAAATAAAAAACTCCTCAGTCCAGGAGTTTTTGTAGTGATGAGTGTGTTTTGGTCACTTGGTGTGAGTATGAAAGTTTTAGTTCAATTTGTGGTTCAGCTTCAGCAGGTTTTCAAATCCATAACTCCACGATTGTTTAAAAGTTCTTCAAGGGATTAAACGCCTTTTAATGGACTTTTTGAAAGTAATGCAGGTTTTGGAGCTGCTGCACACTTGTGCTTTGCTAACAAGTAAATGAACACACAGACTGTGTGTGAGGTGGCTTTTTAAAGCAGAGTCACTGAGGCTGACTCAGGTGACTGCAATCAGTGATGAGGTGGCAACAGGTGAAAACAATTAGGTAATTGGAAGGTGCAACTCCAGGTTGTCACAACCTAAAGTTTGTCAAAGCGTCATTTTAACTCATAATAAATGCATAAAAATGTAAAATACATGTCGTTTACATAAAGTAATGTCATTGTGGCGCTTATAGTTTATTGCTCCTTTTCTAATTGGCTGTTCAGATCAAAGGACAGATAAACTTCTCTAAATATTATATTTTACTACATGAAACTCTTATATAAACTATATTTACTGAATATCCTCGCACTGAAACAATGAGACTGAAACTATCAGGAAGTTCAGCTGATTACAAAGGACAGAAACGGTTGAAGTGTGTAAACAAAACATAATTTGTGGCATTACAGGTTTTTCATTCATGTGTTAAAATATGACTCTCAGCTACTACCACACTAAATTTTAGTTCAATATCTGTAAAATTTAGAGCCATTGGGCTTCATGCAAGGACCATTGGTATGAACAGATTTGTTCTTAAGTTGTGCGTACGAGTGATTTAGAAGAATTTGTGGCATTCACCAATTTTTCGTATTCTAAGATTTTTTTCAGATACGAACAAAATTCACATGTGGTCCAGACCCTGTCGTATGTTTTACATTCAGTCAGTCTGATGTTCTCCAGACAGATCATCTTCACTGATAACTTCATATTTCATTAGTTTGAAGATATTTAAAGTTGAAAATAAATCACACTCCATAATTATGTTGACAATAGACTATTCTGTTTGATTTGAATTAGATTTTAAATATAACTAACAACATAAATTGGTTAGATTAAATTAAACTGGCTGTTAATGCTGCTGTATAACACAACAATATTAATATGAAGATCTTAAACTAAAAAACAACTTAAATTATGCATTAATTGAAGTTTGGAGACATTTTAAAAGTTGAATTTGATTTAGATTTTTATTTCTGTGACATTACGTCCCACAGGAGACAACAGCAGTCATTTCATTCCTGACGCTGCTAAAAAATGATTTTTTTCTTTTCTGGATCTCGGAGCAGAACTTCAATCTCTGAACTCATAAAGTTCTTCTTTTTTACTTTGTGATGTTCTTTATGAATGAACACTTCCTGGTATGTGTGGCAGGAAACGTAGCCTTATATGGTGTTTTTAGGGTGGTAATTATGCTAATCTCCTCTCCTGTGGGAGCACCTGATACACATTCATCAGTTTACGCTGCTCATTTACACACTTATCCTGAAGATAGAAGGGTTTGTTGAATCTGATGTGGCGTGTTTGTTTGAGCCCTTTGTACGAACAAAAGCAGGAGAATTTTAGGATAAGAATATGAAAATGTTCTTGCTTGCGACCCTTTGTTATATATAAAATAATTCTGTTACTTTATACTGAGAAAAATGTTTTTAATATATATGCAACTGTTTATCAAAACAAATGTTTAGCTGCAAATAGTTTTGTGATCAAACATTAATTTTACTTAAAGAAAATAGACAAATGTTCAGTTTTACAACTTTATTTAGTTCAAGAGTACATACAAGATAAACAGTAAAGATTGAATAAAACCACAGTATTTAATCCGCTCCCTGTTCAGAGAAAATAAACATTTACAGAACTTTTTTTTTAATGTGAAGGTAACAGTCTAAACAAAAGTTTTATTTTCCACTGCATGATGAGAAGGCACAGAGCTCTGAGCGCGTGGGAAATTAACAACCCGGCAGTATTTATTCTTGATTTGGTTCGTTTGTGTAAAAACAATAAAACAAAAAGCTTCACATCTTTTCATTGAAACACTAATTTCAGTTCATCAGTCTGAGGTATAATCTGTTACAAGTCAAAGCAAAAAGATAAAATACTAGCGTTTAATCACATTTCTAACAAGCATTAATATGCCGACTACTTTATTTTCTTAAGCTAATATTGGCTTCAGTATATCAAGTTAGTCAATTATGTATTTAATCATAAAAAGTGAATTGAAGCTGTGTTGTTTTGAAGAAACAAGATTAATTTGCTGTGATGGCTTCAACTTAAAGGGAGTGTTAAATAAGCCCCGCCCACATGGAAGATCAAAGCAGCGCGAGCTGAACCAGGATTTCTGAATAAAAACATTTAAAGTTGAACACATCAATAATAAAAAATGTGTATAAAAAGTCCTGAAACATGCCACTGGTACTCGCAGGGTTTTTGTGTCATTTGGAGAAAATAAAAAGTGAGATTTATTGTTTGTTTTGATGGATTTTTGACGTTTTTAATTTAGCTGCACTAAGAATCGTGTTCCGGATCGTCTGACTTGTTTCAGATGAATGTTTTAAAAAACAGGATTAGCACCACCTGCAGATTGCTCACATTAAGTCACTGACGACAGGCGAGGGGCGGGTCTGCGGCGCCTCACCGGCTCAGGTCGCAGTGAGACTTGAAATAAAAAAAACAAACATTCAAGGCCGACGGTACCGGGTCTGACCCGACGGCACGAGTGACGACAACATCTTGTGCGTACAGGTTTGTGGCTTGGTTGTTTTTCTTTTAAGTGTGCGTTTAAGTTGTTGTTGTAGGCGGAGCCAACCTCAAGCTGCTTCAGGTCAAAGGTGAGAGGGGCGGTGAGAGGTCGGTGGTGCGAGGCGCGAACATGTCCCTCATCAGAGCTGCAGGAGACAAAATAAGACTTTAAAGCACAGCAGAGTGTAAACTTTATTTAGTTTACACACATTTCTGCAGACAGCTTCATATTTATTGTTGCTGTTTTAAAACCAGGTCATTCAGGGCTGCAGCCTCTGTTTACAGTTAGAGGGGAGTTCTCATGCAGGTCTCAAAATACAGTTCAGACGTCCCCAATGACTATTTTGAGAAAATTTGTTGCACGTGTTGAAATTCAAGCATAAAGAATTTGAGCTTCTATTTGCCAACAAGCTGCAGCTCAAACTAAAATCTCTGTTAGTGTAGAGCGAAAGCCAAAAACAGACTTAAAGCACAATTATGACTGGGCAGTATGACCTCCAATTCATATCACAGTATAAACTGAATCCCTTCATGGTAACAGTATATATCGTGGTAGAAAATGATCATAAAAAGCAAAGATAATAGTAAAGAAAACTGTAATAATCAAAGCCAGCAGTTTTGCTGTAGTGCAAATGAACATAACAGAAGAACAAAAGAATGTTTTATATATTGCAAAACTGTTTCAACAACAAACAAAAACATTTCTCAAATTTTCAACAATATCTAAATAAAGTGGATGTTATAACCAGTACTTCAAGTAAATTTAGTTATTTAGACATAAAACACCTCTAAGTTGCCCAAAATGTTATAGTGTGACAGAACCTTAAGCTGCACGTAGTTCTAGTCATAAAACAGTTTCAGATAATGAGAATGTTAACATGCTGAAGCCAAATAAATGTAATATCTGCTGCTCTGAGAGCAGACTGTCACATTAGCAAGACAGATTTATGACTGAACAAACATCCACCTCTTGTTTTATCATCTCTGTGGGTAACAATTTAGTCTCACGGTTCGATATTTTTTTGATACAAAAAGAGAAACTTCCATGCCCTTTTTAACTTGCAATTTATTGAAATTAATAATAAACATTTGTTCAACCTCAAAAGTCCAGTTTTTAAGTTAAATATTGCTAAAACATCAAGTTTCTCAGTGGATCTGCGCTGCATAATGTAGCCTAGGTGGAGTAGTTGAACAAAGATCCACTGATCCTTCAACACAGAGCGTCTTAAAAAGACAAGTTGATAAAATACATTTAAAAAAATCTGTATTGTTGGATACAAGTGTCTTCGATACGGTTCGGTTCGATACAGGTACATGTATTGTTGCACCTCTAGTAACAATACATGCAAAAATCTACGGTTGTTAAAGCTTCACTCTGCAGCAGGAGGGAGGAAATGATCCCAACACAAGGTTCTAGTTTCACTGCAGGAGGATTTAAAGCTCTGAGGAGCTGTAGGTTTTAATTCTGACCACCAGAGGGCACCAGAGACTGAAACAGTTTTAATGTACCTGCAGTGTCACACAGCACCTGAACGCCTCCCAGAACCGGGTCTCTGTCTGTGAGCAGCTGGCTGCACGGCTTCGGGTCCAGAATCAGGTCTGACCGGTCGGCTCCCTCCAGAGAGTCCTGAGAAGCCAGTTTATGACAGGTGAGAGGAGAACAGGTGAGAGGAGAACAGGTGTGTGGATTTACTCTTTAAATAAAGGGACTGTCAGAGTCCTGAGAACCCACCAGCAGTCTCTGGCTGAGGAGGAGCTCCTCCTCCATGGAGGAAGGTTCTGGTTTCTGTCTCTTGTCCTGAATCTTCAGCTGAGGCAGCAGCTCCTCATCAGAGTCACGAGTTCTGAACCAGAAACATCATTAATTATCTGCAGATTATTTTTTTACTTCTTCAGAAGCCTGGTTTTATTACAGCTGAACATTTTTCCATTAAATTAAGGACAAACTACTGAACTGCTGTATAAAAATATTGTTGCATGAAAAATGGCTTCTCCTGAAGGTCATGCTTCTTTTAGTCAAACCTTTATTCTGAAAATCCTGTTAAACTGTTTTAACTCTTGAGTTTAGTTCCTGTGACTCACCGTTTTCTGCTGGCGGTCACAGCTGAACAGTCTGAGCTGTCAAACGAGAAGGACGGTTCTTTGTTTGGGTCTTCAGGCAGAGCGCTGAGGAAGGTCAGCTGGAAGTCATCGTCCATGGAGATGTAAGGAGCCAGCATCTCCAGGTCCATCTCCTCCATGTCCTGAGGCAAGGCATTCATTCAGGATTTAATTACATTCATTTATTATCTGAGCAAAAAATAAAATAATTTTCTGCTTCTTACCTGCAGCGTTTCTGGTTTCTTCTGAGCCACTTCTGGACAAAACGTGAAGAACTTCTCCACCTCGCTGGTGTCCATCACCTCCTCCTCCTTCTTACCGGGGCTCTGAAACAAAACAAGGAAGTTGAACCTGCAACCTTCACAGCTTTAAAGCGATTCTGCAGGTTTGTATTTACCAGAGCTGCTTGTGGACAGGAGGAAGGTAAAGAGGAGGGGCTGATGGAGTCAAAGATGGGTGAGAGGAGCTTCCTCAGCTCTGGAGTGCAGAGGTCTTTAGGATCCTCTGGCACCAGGGAGGGACTGGGAGGACTGGCAAACGACAGCTCCACTGGACCTGAGACACACAGAACATTTAGTATCAATCAGTCGTGTTTTTAGAAACCAGCTGACAGAAGTCTTCCTCACTTGGAGCCAGCTGCAGGAGCTCCTCTGGATTCTCCTTCAGCTTCAGGAAGATCTTGACGGGGCTGCTGAGCTCCACGTCCTCAGCTTCACTGAATCCAGCGGCGTGCTCGCCGTCCGACTCGCAGGTGGAAATGCCGCTGTCCTCGGCCGCGTGGTCCGGTGAGAGGGGCTCGGTCTTGGTGGGGCCGCTGCAGCGGGTCTGCTCAGCGGAGAAAACCACGTCCGGCTGCTCCACGGCACTGCAAAACCAAAACAGAAGAGTTCTCACTCCATCCTGTCCACGTCCAGCTCTGACTTCCTGCTCCTCGCGTCACCTGAGGATGAAGTTGAGGCAGACGATGGCTTCAGGCTGAGACGTCTTGTTGTTGTACAGGACCGTCGCCTGAGTCTCCGCCCAGACGTAGCCGCCGCCGCTGGCCAGGAAGCGGTAGTGGCTGGTGTTGACCTGACCTTTGGAGAGCACTGCACCAGGAACAAAACAAAGAACTGGTTTTATTTTAACTTAAATTAAAGGTTTCAGTTTGAATTCACTGGCAGGAAAAACTGATGAAAACATGAATACATTTTCTCTTCTGTAATTCTGAGGCTGTCCTGTTGACAAAAAAAACTCCAAATGTCCAGATTAGGGATGCAAACAATTATTAACTGTCAAAAAATGGTTTATTAGATTAAAACATCTGTTTAAAGCTTATGACAGTGTAGTTTGGCCTTCATCCAGTAGATGGCGCAGAAGGCAAATCAGCCATAGAACCACAGGAAATGTATTTAGTTCCAGTACTTATTTGTATGTTTACTCCTCTCAGGGATATTTTATTATATTTATAGTTTGTTTTTGAGTAAATCTTTAGATTAAAATGTTAATGTGTTTAAATGTTATTTTTAAATTTCTCTGTTCAGCGTGGATCAAGTGTTTTTTTTAAACTAGCAACTTAACAGATTCCTGTTTTGTTATATTTTATAAATATGTCCAAGTTTAATAATAAGTAAGTAAATAAACTTTATTTCTATAGCACCTTTCACAGACACATCACAAAGTGCTTAACAGAGCAAAATAACTAAAAAACAATAAACCAGATCATAAAAAACAACAATTGAAACACAGTAAAAAGCACTTAACTTAAAAGCTTGTCTGAATAAAAATGTCTTAAGATGTTTCTTAAAAGAGTCAGTAGAATCTGAACAAGGAAGTGACAGAGGGAGAGCGTTCCAGAGCCTCGGGGCTCCACCTGAAAAGCTTTGTCTCCATGTTTAATGTGTGATAAATCCACAATTTTCTGTTTATTCAGTCAGTGTTTAATACAGCTGCACAATACATTCTATAAAGATAATACTGTAGATTTTTTAATTAAGTGTAAAAAAATCATCCCTTCATGTCATAGAAAGACCCTTGATTCAAGAGAAATGTCAGGTTTTTAGGGAAATGGCTGCTTATAAATTAATCAATCGATAAGATCAACTTTAGATTAATCCATTAATTGATAACTTGCATCCCTAATCCAGATTTAAACAACAACTTTGATAAAACAGTTTCAATCTGCCGGACGTTATTTCCCGGTACACCCCTCTCTTAATGTACACATTAAGGTTTAACTGCAGGTTACAAGCCTGCAAAACTGGAGAATCATTTAAACATTTTTAATGTTATTTTATTTATTAAACGACATAAAAACAAAAGTTTTACACTTTTTAGTGGAAGCTAATCTGCCTGCTAACGGTTTCTATAATTCCAGTATTAGCCGGACGGTGGCCTCTAAAATAAACTAACTCTCAGCTGCAGCTTCAACTAACTTCTAGTTAGAAGCACAACATCCTGTGAGAAAAGAAACTCACAGGTCTGCAGACTCCTCCTGATGCGCTCACAGTCCAGCGCGTGGTAAAACTCGTAGGCCGAGCGTCCAATCAGATCGTCCGGTTTGTATCCAACCAGCTCTGTAACCCTGGAAACAGACGACACTCTGATGAAGAAACGTTTTTTTTGCTGTAGCTGATTTAAAGCAGGATTCGGGGTCCTCACCTTCCCTCGCAGTGCGTGAAGCGCAGGTCCATGCTGTGCCGGGTCAGGAAGGTGCACGTGTCCAGAGGGAACTCCACGCTGGACGGGTGGGGGATGGGCTCGCACAGCAGCGTCATCACCCGGGCGGCGGGGGGCGCCGCCGAGCCGCCGAACGGACGGATGTGACCCGTGCAGTGGAGCACCTGAGGGACGGAAACAGAAACGGTCCTGATGGTTGATCTTTGTACGCTACATGAAACCCAATCCTCACAGAAAATAGACGAGTCCTTGAATGGACAGAGGGGGGAGGTGAGGACCTGGCTGCTGTCCAAACATAGACCTACAACTGGATCACTTTCACATGTGTGTGTGTGTTTCTATTTTTACACACTGGTTTTAAACTCCGACCCGTCTGAGGTGCAGAGTAAAGCTGTGACAACAACAGACCCCTGCAGGACCCTGGATCAGGACTCTGATCCCACCTGCAGCCCCACAGATAAGGTTGTGTGTAGAAGGTCACCTACCTTCCAGGTGGCAGACTTGATGTTGACGGTGCGCCCCCTGCTGGTCAGCGTGCTCTTCATCCGCAGGAAGAAGTTCCTCTCGCTCGGCTGTTCAGCCTGAAACTTCTTCCCCAGACCTGAAAACAAGACAAATTAATATTTAACAGTTTTATTAACATTTTATGGCATCAAATCTGATATTTAGGAGGTTTTAAATGATCAGTTCTGCACTTTAAAGCAGCTAACTGTGTCCTCACATGACCTCAGTGATAAGTTCAGTGTTTTTGAGTGCAGCTGGCAGTAATCAGACGTGTTTGTCTTGAACACTTTGTGCTCTTTTCTCTCTCTGTGGAAGGAATAATCCATGTTCCTGACCTGGACGTGGTGTCAGCAGATCTCTGAGCTCCTCCTGATCACAGGGATGAACAAAGTCGTAAACACTCTGACCCAGCAGGTCCAGCTGTGGAAGACAAAACACGCCTCCGTCACTGACTAATTCCTGAAACTCCAGTCACAAACCTGCTGTTCTGCTCCTATAATCCAGATCAGGGAAATGATCTAATCTAATCCCCACAGGATTTAATCATTACATCGTCTCCCACGAGTTCAGCTAAAAATAAACACAGAAGAAGTCGTTCAGCTGCAGTTAGCTGCAGTTAGCAGCTGAAGCCTCACCTGAGTGATGCCGATGTGTTTGTTGACGTTTTCTGTCAGGAAGATCATGTCCCCCTCCTCCGTCATCACCATGATGAAACCAGCCAGCGCCTCGGGGTAGAACGCATCCATCGCATCTTCATCCTTCTCCTCATCTTCCTCATCTCCTTCTGTTGGAATAAAACATTTAATAATGTTATTTAAACAGAAACAGACTCTGGATGTAAATATAATTGATAAAACACTGATTTTTCTTAAAGTTAAATTTATGTATTTATACTTTAAGATATTTGATATTTCTCTGAATTTATATTTTTATTTTAACATTCAGCACCTAATAATAGCAGACACCTTTACAAAAAAAAAATAAAATTAAAAGGCAGATATCGGTTTTAATTTAAATTTATTTTAAGTTACTTAGTCCTGTCAAAAACTGTTAATTAGTAAATTATTCCACTTTAATATAACAAAGTAATATAAAGGCACATTTAGACTTGTGAGTATTCACATTATAAAGGGTTTCTCTTTGATCTTTAATTGAATTACAATCATTCAAACATGGGGTGACTCATAAAAAATATATATATTTTTTTGTTAGTGTTTTTAATAGTAGGAGGTTCTGAAAAGCCCAGAAGAAAACACTACAATTATAAAAAGTTGCTTAATTTGTAAAAAAAAAAAAAAAAAAAGTTCTGACTTAAAAATGATATGTATTGTTATTAAAAGCAAAACATAAACAGTCACTCTCTGTCTGGTTCAGACTCTGCTCCCAAAACCAAAACCTCGTCTAAACCTCTGAATAGCAGCAGAAAGCTTTAAGGCCTGACCCAGAAGAGGAGCTCAGCAGGGCTGTAAATCACCAGCTTTATCATCATGTAGTCATCGATGTGTTTAGATGATGATTCAATATATTTGTCGATATCATAAAGTCACAATATGATTTCGATTTAATTCTTAGGTCTGTGATCCATCTAACACAATGACTGTTAGATGAGCAGATGATATCAATTCACATCAAGAATATGATGAAGATATAGATCGAATATTTTCATTTTCCCTTGATATAACTGAATTATGAACCATTCAAATCGATACAGATTGATGTATTGTTACAGCCCCAGAGCTCAGGCTGGTTTTTTCTCACCAGGTCTCAGAAGCTGCTGCAGCCGCAGGAAGCTGAGCGCCACCCTCATGATGCCCGCCTTGTCCAGGTGGGTGCAGACTTTGCGCGGCAGCGGCAGCGTGCGGGCGAGCTCGTAGAACACCTCCGTTTCCTGACTGCGCCGACATCGAGCCGCGTCCCGAGAGCGGAGCTTCCTCTGCTCCGAGCTGCTCCTGCAGGAGGAAACAGACAAATCCATCAATCTCAGCTTTTTAATGATTCAGATAAACAAAAACATCTGTTTGTTTTATTCATTCTTCTTCAGCAAGTTTTAACTTTTTGACAGATAAGACTTTTAATTTTTTGTATTTTATTTTATTTAAAATAAAACTCCATTGTTTGATCTAATTAATTCAAAAGCATTATTTTTGAACAAACAAAAAATAAACTACAACACCTAGAGGCAGAAGCCAGTGGCTTGATGTGCTTCACCTTACAATTCATAATGGATTCCTCAGAACAAAATACACAGAAACACACATATACTTAAACTACATCCTGGTTATATGCACCATTTGATATACACAACATACAAAATACCTCTTTTTAATCAACAATATCCTGTCATCACAACTGACTACTATAAAACATAACTCCTAATTTATTTACTTTTATTTGAAACTTAAAAAAGAGAGTCACTAAACTGAATTTTATCACTTAAAATTATTCCACAGTTTAAAGTGCCTGTGACATGCCTATCCTTCAAATACAAAAAGTCAAAGAAAACCTCTTTATAATTAAGAAAATTGGCATAATACACATGATTTTACCCATTTTGTCACATAACTGGCCTATTTTCCGTTGAATTTGCCTCAGTCAAAGTAAACAGGAAGTGACATCAAAGGGGAACTCATTAATAAAATAAACTTGCTGGTCTCTGTTTATTAAAACAAAATTTTT
>JAUBOC010000077.1:2162507-2173384 GCA_032275365.1 Anablepsoides cearensis
ATTTCAAAAAGTCGAAATATTTTATTTTTAAAAACATTTACATAAAACAAGCTTTCTCAGTTTTAAAGCCACCACCTCTTCTATGTATTTTAAAACAGTTTTTTTTCCTGCTTGATAATGTTTTGTGAACAAAACTGTAATTATGAATAACCAAAACTGGAAATAAAAACTAAAAAGCTAAATTGCAAACTAACCCTACTGTATTATCCCAGACTATTCAGTTATTTGTTTTTGTATGACATGTTAGTTTTAACAAATAATATAGAGGGGTTAGGGGAAGAGGAAAAACCTTCCAGTAAAAATTATATCCTGTTCTGTAAACCAGGGCAGGAGAAGTCATTTGCAGCTTCAGAAGTAGACTGGTAGCTGAGAGTATTTATTTATTTCATAAAAAAACAAAAACAAAGTCCAATAAAAATCTAAGTAAATGCATTATTGGATGAACAGGGGGAAAAGAATGGGAAAAAAAATCATATCTGCCCCTATTAAATAACAACAACTTAGCCTACTCCAAGCACTGACATCATGTGAGGTCTTTGTTATAAATTCTGACATGCAAACATGCTGTTAAAATAGCCGGGTTGTCCCTTTATTTATCATCGCTCTGACGCTGATCCAGCTGTTAGCAGGTGATGTGCTGCACGCGCAGCGTGTCCTCGTGAGAAGTTGTTTAAAACTATGATAAAAACATCACTGGTGCGCGCAACAGGTGGAAAGGTTTGATCTGAGCTGGGGTCTCGTGCTGCAGCTTTTCGCGCAGCGCTGACGGGTGATTGACAGGAGCGATCAGCTCTGATGCAGCGTGCGTGTGCGCAGGACTCAGAATGCCGGAATAACAACACGAAAATATGCGGAGATGATCTTTTTAAACACAGTGAGCGGTTCATCCGAACAGGTCTGTCCAGCCAGAGAGGAAAACGTTGAGCTGCACATTCGTTCTTGTGTGTGCGCGCATTTGTGCGTGTGCGTGTTTTAGCGTGAGAAACGTAAAGTGTGGCGTGTGCACACCCTAAAATGCGTGTGTCTCACGGCCAATGCGTGAGACTTGAGAGCCCCGTATATACATATATAAGGTAAAGGTGCTTTATTGGTCATCATTGCATGTTTCCATACAATGACGAAATTTGTGCTCTGCATTTAACCCATCACACATGAGAAATACCCAAGTGGAGCGGGCAGCTATGTGAGCGCCCGGGGAGCAGTGGGGGTCTTGTCTTGCTCAAGGACACCACGACATGTGGGCATGGCGGGGAGTCGAACCTGTGACTTTCGGGTCCCAAGCCGGCTGCTCTACCACTACACCACAGGTGATATGGTGATAGCGTCGGGGCTAACACTAAAGCTAACAGGCTAAGCTAACTTTTAGTTTAAAAATGATATAAACTAAACAGTCTACAGTATTTTTACAGTCTTTGTTTTACAGTTAAAATATATGTTTATTAAATAAAGTCTAATGTTAAAACTAATCATGAATCACTGTAAGTGTCAGTCTTACAGCTGATTTATGACACCTGGCTGTGCCGCACAGCTGATCCTGGATGACATCATTAGAAAAAACACCAGCATGAACCAATCACTGCCTCGGATTTCAGGTTATTGTTGGAGAAATGTTAAGATAAAACTGTGAAAAAGATATGTTCACTTTCAACATATTAATGCCACGTTTGTCTGTAAATTACATTAAATGTCCTCATTTGCATCATGAGAAAAGATGCAAATATCTCACAAAAATATCACCAAATATCTGCCTTTTAGTCCATTATGCAGTTTTTTTTACTTATTGTTCCTTTTGTATCTTTGACTAAACCAGCTTTCCACCTTATAACTGAGAATAAGTCAGTTATAAGAACAGCTGTGATCTGTCTTCAGTCAATCTCAGACCCTCAGTGACCACAAGAGTTAAGAGTGATTCTGATAACTGACACTTCAGTCTGACAGTAGCAGCAAATCTAAGACATTTTCAGCACTTAAGTCTAAAAATTCACTCTACATTTGATAAATACAGGCTTAGAATCCTCCATCAGACCAGAATGAGACAATGTTCACTTCAAAATCTCCAGAACCTCCTCAGGTCCTCCAGAACCGGTCTCAGGTTCTGTTAGCTTACACCATCGTTAAAAGGTGATTCATCAACGTGTCGCTGCCATAAAGTTCAAAAATATCTTTTTATAACTGAAGCAAATTACTAAACTTGAAGATTTGATGTTTTACTTTGTTCAACTGTGAATCAACTTTGGGTTTTTATTTACATTTTAAAGACCAGGGGTTGAACAATAAACACTTATTTTCCTGCATAAACATCCAGATTACAGGAAGGAACAGACATGAATGTTGATGCATTCAAATTAAACATTATGAGTTTTTAATGGGTTTAAATAAAGAAAAAAATCTAAATTTTAGCTGAAATGTTAGAAATAAAACGTCCTAATTTGAACCTTCTGGTTTCTGTTCTGATCAAAACGAGGCTTGAGTTGAAAACAAAGGTTTAACAAACTGAAGTCATTTTATTTTATGTTTTTTGTAATAGAAGAAGACAACCAGCCCGACTGTGGCAGCTCAGCTTGGACTGTGGATTTATTGGTTGTGCAAATTCTTGCAAGAGGCAATTCAGGTGCAACAAGAATCCAAAACACAGAATAAATGATGCTACACCAGAACGAGATTTGTGTTTTTGTATGTGCGAGCCTTTTTTCTGTGTGTGTGTGTGTGTCGTGGTTCGGAATGTGTCAGAGTGTTTGTTCGTTAGAGACGCTGCTCGTTAGGAACGTTTCCTCGTTAAACTTCAGCTGCTTTAAAAGGACAGAAACTGCAGAAACTATCGCACCAAAACAAAAAACAAAAACAACACAGTGACGTCCCCTAAAACATCAGACATTCAGTTTATACCTGTTGGTGCTATTTACAATAAAAGCTTCTTCATATATTAATACTCTTCATCTCTCCTGCGCCGTCGCTGCCGACTCCTTTGCTCCGGTTTCTATTTATAGAACATTTGTTGTTATTTACAGTATAAATTACTACAGTCTGTGATAAAATAAATAACTTAAATACGGCGGCCGTGGCTTTAGCTGAGTCCGAGGAGGAGGGGGGGGCATGGGACTGAAGCTTGTTCCTTCATGGACAGAGAGGGAGGGGTTTACTGAGGGGGAGGAGTTTACTGAGGGGGAGGGGTTTACTGAGGGGGAGAGTTTACTGAGGGGGAGGGGGCACTGAGGGGGAGGAGTTTACTGAGGGGGAGGAGTTTACTGAGGGGGAGGGGTTTACTGAGGGGGAGGGGGCACTGAGGGGGGGGGGGTAACGTTGTTCCAATGATCCACAAGGTGGAAAACAGGTCCTGAAAAAACAAAAACCTGAACTTTAAACAAACCAAAGTGTTTCCTGAAGGAAATTTAAGAGAATATTTGATGAACAGATTAGGTCATGTGGAGCGGTCAGTATCTTACCTGCAGCAGACAGGAGTTAGTTTTAGTTTGGTGTCAAACAGCTGATTTTACACCCAAAAACACTTTAAAAAGTTTTTAAAAACAGAGACTCCTCAAAACAAAAACAATCATCCAGTGATTACTTTCTGATTAACGGACAGGAAAATGAACACACAGGTGATGATGGAACCGTTCACCTTTCAAAACGACCCAGAAAACCGAGTGACCTGTTCTGACCCGATGGCAGCAGGACGCTTGATTGAACTTTCAGTCAAAACTTCAGGAACATTTTAAATGATGGGAATTCACTTTTTAATAGTTCCAGACTTTTCTCTTGTGAATTTCTCCCTGATTTATCACTATGGCTGCTGTCTGCTGCAGGTAAGACACTGACTGCTGCTCATTTCTGCTCCACTTGCATAAAAACATGAACTTTTTTTGCTATAAAACAGGAATGATGGTAGAAAATTTTGACCTCTAGTATATAAGGTATATAATAAGGTTTTATTAAAGCATTTTAATTATTTATAACTAGTTATAATTATTTATAATTATTTATAACTAGTTACTAGTTATAACTAGTTATAATTGGTTATAACTAGTTATAATTGGTTATAACTAGTTATAATTATTTATAACTAGTTATAATTAGTTATAACTATTAATAACTAGTTATAATTAGTTATAATTAGGTTAAAGTGGTTTGAGGTTTCAGGACGAGTTTTCCACCTGTAGTTTTGGCGAGTGCACAGAAACTATGAGGGGTTAATACTGCAGTGGTGGTGGTGGTGGGGGGGGGTCTCCGGTTGTTGGCCCCAGTAGAACATGTGGAAGTGGTGGTGTTGAGCAGTGAAGGTGATGAAGAGCAGAGGAGGAGGAGGAGGAGTGCAAAAGCCTCTCCTGCAGCTATACCACGGTGCCGCTCGGAGAGTTCCCGTTCTGTGCTGTCAGATTCTGAACGAGACACAAAACGAGGCGGTTAGAAGCCAGAAACATTACTTCCTGTTGGTCTTGAGGTGGTCTCGGGTACGTACCGCCTTCCCGGGCCGGGCCCAGGTGCAGATGAGCCCCTCCTGGCAGGCGGTGATGATGCAGTCGTCCATGAAGACCAGCACGGTCAGCCTCTCGTGGGCGATCTTCTTGCAGACCAGCGGCTCCAGCAGCGGCACCTCGTGCATGCGCGGGCACAGCGTGGTGCCCAGCACCTTGGCGCCGTCCAGCCGGTTGCTCCTGGGCGCCACGTTGATCTTGTCGTTGCTTTTGCTGATGTTGCCCAGGCTGTGGTAGCGCTTGTGCTCCTTCTCCACGCCGCCGCCGCCCCCAGATTTGTCCGACTTGCGCTCCTGGAGGGAGAGCGTGGCGAAGCGGCCGATGCTGAAGGGCGTGCTGTTTCCCCCGCCGCTGCTCCCGCCGCCTCCCCCCCCTCCCCCGCCCTCGGAGGCGCCCTGGCTCTTGGAGGCGTTTGCCACGGCGGGGTGGGGCAGGGAGTTGGAGCGGGAGAGGGAGCGGGGGAGGGGCAAGGGGAGTGTGGGCGGGTTGGAGGTGGAGGTGTTGGCGCTCGGCGGGTGATGGTGTCCCTCCACCTCGCCGCTCCCACCGCTGCCCCCTCCCCCGCTGCTGTTCACCCCCCCGCTGCTGTTCACCCCCCCGCTGCCAGAGTTGGGCAGAGAGGGTCCGAAGGTGTTGGTGAAGGCGCGGGACAGCGGCAGGCGGGGGTACAACACGTCGTCCGTCAGGTCCCACAGGCAGAACTGCGTGTCCTGACCCACCGAGCCGAAGCGGTACGTGACGGACGGCGAGCCGCCGCCTTTGGAGCTGTGGCGAGACAAGCGGGACAACGTGCTGCTGGTTCGGACCCGCCCAAAGTGCGTGGAGTTGTTCTGCGCCCCCTGGTGGAGGTCCTCCTCGCTGCCGCTGAGCTCCATGGGCTCCTCGTCCTCCAGGGAGGTGGTGAACGGGTCGAAGGCCACCACGTTGACCCAGGACTTGTGTCCGTGGCCCCTGGCCACCACGCGGCTCTCGGCGAAGGACCAGACGGTGACCAGGTCGTCCTCGCCGCCCGTGGCCAGGTACTTCCCGTCGGGGCTCCAGGACACGCAGAGCAGCCCCCCGAAGTAGCTCTTCATCACGCCCTGCAGCTCCATGGAGTCGAAGTGGAAGACGCGCAGGCAGCCGTCCTGGCCCACGCACGCCACGTGCACGCCGTCCGGGGAGAAGGCGAACTCGTTGAGGCCCCCCTCCCCCACGGCCCACCGCAGCAGCGGGTTGCGGGGGGTCTTGCTCTTGCAGGCGTAGACGGCGAAGCCCTCGCCCTGCCGCAGCAGGGAGTACTGCGGCGCCGTGGTGCCGCACGGGTGGTCCACGTTGTAGAGATAAAGATGGCCGCTGGCGTGCGAGGCCAGGAACAGGTTCTCTGACTTTGGAAGCCATTTCAGACACGTCACCTTGGATTTGTCTATCAACCTCTGAAAAACAGGGAGGAGGAAATGATTCACTGATGATGAGGATGATTTATTCCAGACACGTCAAATTCATCACATAAACAGCTTCCTACTGTTTAATGCAAGTTCAATTTAACATTAAGACTTTTTAATGACAAGAGAAATTAAATTTAAGACTAATTTCATAATAAACACAAATAACAAAACAATAAAAACTGGCAGAAACTCATAAACCAAAGCATTTTTTGGTTTAAGTAATTAAATATAGCTAATGGACCAATTGTTTTTATCCATATCTAACTATAGCAAAAACATTCTTAGCAGACAGTTTAAACTTAATTTAATTTATGGAAATCTTATAATGACCTAAAATTTGGAGTTTTAGGGCCCACAGTGGGGTTTAGATAAAACCTTAAAGTACCTGTGACGTAAGATTTTTGTAAGAAATATGAATGCATTTTTGGAAAGATGACCTTATTAACATATTAAAAAAAACTAATTTCACGTTGCTCAGATGAACAGTTGTTGAGATATTTGCATGTGAAGTAACAGGAAGTGATGTCAAAGGGGAATGTCTGCATGTAAATATTAAAAAAAAATGTTACCTATTATTTAATATTTGGAATGAATTACAATCATCCTATTTACAATATGTTAACATTTTTAAGACTCCTGAAAGACTGATTTAAGACATTTTAAGACAAATTAAGGTCTTATTTTTGGATTGAATTCAATGACTTTTAAGACTTTTTAAGGATCTGCATGAACCCTGATAAAGCGTAGTTTAAATCTGTATATCTCAAACCCTTTCACACGTTTATAGACAAACAAAACCTCTTGTAAAATAAATTAAAAAAATAAAACCACTTAGACTAATTATACACAAATAAACCTATAAAGTAAATATACACCGTGTACACACACCTAACTGTGTACACCTACCCAACACATACACTCACATGAAGCACATAAATCCCATTAACATGTCTGAAAAGGGAAGGAAGAAGTAAAACATATTTAATTCTACTCCTCTTCACCACCTTATCTGGTTTTCAGAGTCTTATCAGCAACAAAACAAACAAAAAATATACACATATAAAATAATCCAATATTATACTAATACTACATTTTGAGTTATATATTCCCATCCAGCTACACACTAATACTTATACACAAATTTACACTCAGGTACCCAGCACCTCTCCATGCATCCATCATCCTTCACTCTGACACTAAAACCACCCCAGTCCAGTCCCCCCCCCACCCCTATACAAACCCATATTTATAAAAATCAGACACAACACAGATTGCTCCTTAAAGAAAAATAAAAGGTTTTAAAGAAGCTGGAACTCAGCTTAAACCCAGTCATATGCGGAGGAGCAGAAAACTAAACCTGTCTAGTTGTAAAAACAAATAAAAGTCCTACCTCCTCATTGAAGAGCTTACTGGTTTCCTTCTTGATGGGGTCCAGATACTGGACCTGACCGGCAGAGAAGCCCACGATGAGCGCCACGCTCTCCGCCGTGGCCGAGTACTGGTTGAAGTCGTGACACGTCGGCTGAGTTCCCTTATAGATCCGCTTGTCGATGGGTTTACTGAGGTCCACGGCCTGCAGGGGGCGGAGACATCATCAGCACAAGGTCACATGACCCTGCAGGAAGACACATTTACAGAGGACCCCCCAAACCCAAACCTAGACTCAGACCGCTGGTATGCTGTGGGAGTTTTAGAGAAACCGAAACTTTGCTGCCAAACTCCATTCAACTTTTGCGTCTTTTTATTTTCTTCTTTCTGTAGATTTTTTGCCACTTCATGAATAACTTTGGGTCTTGGTCAGAAAGGAGGTCGGGGTGTTTATGTTTTTTCAGCTTGAGAGGGAAATGAAACCGATGATGGATTGATGTGTTTTTTGCATAAGATTACTGTTTCCTGCTGCCAAAACCTGTTTGAAATACAACCATTTTCTCAAAAAAAGTAACTATAAAGTATTTATCAGAGCGCCGGCTTTGTTTGGCCCATAATTTAAAACCTTTTTTAGTTTAAGTCTCTACTTTTACAACACATTGTAATAAAGTCTTCTGTCTACAGTGATTTAAATATTTACTGCTATTATTTATCAGGTTGTAAGGTCTCTTTATATTTACTAAGAGTGCAACAATATATGAATCTGTATGGAACCGTCCAATACACACTATGTGTGGAACAATACAGATATTTCACATTTATTTTATCAGCTTGTCTTCTGAAGATATTCTGTGTTGAAGGATCAGTGGATCTGTGTTTGACTACTCCACCCAGGCTACATTGTTGGGCACAGATCCACTGAGAAACTTGCTGTTTCAGCAAAATTTCATTTAAAAAAACTGTACTTTTGGGGTTAAACAAATGTTTATAATTAATTTCAATAAAATGTTATTTAAGAAGGACATGTAAATTTCTCTTTTTTGTACTGAAAAAATATCGAACCAAATCGAATCATGAATTTTCTGTATCGTTGCACTCCTAATATTGATATATAAATATCTGGATGAATAAGTGTAATACACACATAATATTTTATATTAAAACCGAATAACATTATTTGAAACAAGCCATTTTTTTCTACAAAAATAAAATATTGAGAATTGTACTGTGGTTAGGGTTAATAACGAATATCACAATATTCTGCAACAATGTTGCACATTTTCCTCATATTGTGCAGCCTTTAATAGATGTAGAGCTATATTTTAGTGACTTTGATAAAAATTTCAAACTTATTTTAGAGCTGTTTTTCCTTTGTGTACTCATAAGGCTCTGTGTACAGATTCCAAAACTATTTAGTTTTTTAAAAATTGGACCACCCATTAAGGATTTAGAGGTCTTTAAAGGATTAAAATTAAGAAGCAAGAGCTCCATTGACTTCCATTATAACATAAAGTGCAGAGCTCTTAATGCGCATCACATTTTCGCCACAATTTTTCAAACCAAAGCAGAAAACAAATTAAAGAAAACCTTAAGATAGATTTCAAAATGCTAAGCGGAGGGTAAGCATGAAAATTAGCGAAAAAAAAATCACAAAAACCTAACCCACGCACTGCCGGGATCACATTTATCAAAGTGCCTAATTATGGCAGGGAGGAGCCAGCTAAATAATCTAGAAGGCCTTCACCCCCTTTGACCCCTCACCTTTGTGTGCCCCTGTGTGTGGGTTAGAAAAAATACTGAACAAATTCAATTTATGCACTCAGTTATTGTTTGCAAAAATAACTGTAGACAAGGTTTAATCATATCATCTTGGAAGAGAGTGGACCAAATAAATCATTAAAAGCCCCGAATTGTTCAATAATTTCCCCCAAAAATGTAATTTATCATCCATAGAATGAGCAGCTTGTTTAATCCAGAATCAGTTTCCCTGCTGTGAAATTATACAAATGATTTATTTGTTTATTTTTAAGAACTGTGGTCTAAATGTTCAACAGAGGCTCGGTTTATAACAAAATCAGGCTGCAGCATCAGTGCTAGCAGGTTAGCATGCTAAGCTAAGTGAGGCAGCGGAGAGCAGCGTCAGTGCTAGCAGGTTAGCATGCTAAGCTAAGTGAGGCAGCGGAGAGCAGCGTCAATGCTAGCAGGTTAGCATGCTAAGCTAAGTGAGGCAGCGGAGGAGCGGAGCGGGGCTCACCTTCTTGATGTTGGTGTACGTGTAGAAATAAAGCTCCCTGCCGATGTTAAAACACACTCGCTCCGACTCCTCGCTCGGGTCTTCGGGCTGCAGCTTCACCATGGACACCCGGACCGGCGGCAGGAAGCCCGCCGGGGACGAGTTGGTCGCGGCATTGGAGGAGGACGAGGCTGCAGCTGCGGCGGCGGCAGCAGCGGCGGCGGCGGGCCCCTGCAGCAGCCCGACCCCTCCGCCGGGGATCGGTCCGGCTCCTGCCCCGGGCCCCAGCGTGGCTCCGGCGGACGGGCCGCGCGGCAGCCCGCCCCGCTGCTGCGAGTCCGAGAGGGTGAGCAGTTTGTAGAAGCCCTCTCTGGTCCGGAACTGGGATTTAATCTCATTGATATCCTTCAGAGCGCCGCCATCTCCGGCCATTTTTAGTGCAAACGAGCCGCACAGGAAACAGTGATTCTGACCTGGAAATAATAACTGATTAAATAAAAAATAATAATAATACAATAATAGAAGAGGAGCTGCAGCCGAGCTCTGCCTGGCCGAGCAGAACACCCGGTCCGCTTCGGTGCATTTTACACCGCCCCTAGCTGGTGGACAACGCCGCTGAGGCAGCTCATCTGAGCCGGTGTGAGCATCATCTTCAGCCCGGTTTCTGCCTCCGATCATTCAGCGTGCGTCAAAGACGTGACGGTGCGTCGTTCGCTGCTGGTCCGGCCCGGTACTGCGTCCGTGTTCGGGGAGGTAAATAGAGGTCATCCGGCTTTGACACCCAAACATATCAACTTAACAGAGAAAATATATCTTTAAAAATATGGATAAGAATTGATACTCTAATTTCCCCTTTTGATGACGGAAAAACTATGATATTTTATTAAAATATTTTCCCCTATATTGAAGATTATACAATATATTATACTAAAACAATGTCATTTTTACAAAATCTTATGTAGCATCTCATGTTTGTTATGTGGCTTTTCATGTTTGTTATGTAGCATCTCATGTTTGTTATGTACAGGGCTCTCAAGTTTTGACCCGAGCTTGGAGTGAGATTTCGAGTCGCTGAACACAGCTGCAGAGTAAGAAAAATTGCTGTCGGCCATCACTAAAAGCTGCTAAAATTACATCATCGTTCAATTTGCATATTTGGATATTGGCTTACAATTGTGATCAGGGCTGTATGGTATTTAATGAAGGATAAAACTGTGTATAAAATCACTGGTGGGGGGTCTGGGGGTCCTCCCCCAGAAAATTTTGAATGAAGTAGATGCCATTTCCTGCATTCTGGTATATTTTAAAGGGGTTATATTATGTGTTTCTCAGGCATATATTTAAATACTATACCATAACAAAGTATCTATGTCCCCT
>JAUBOC010000077.1:2258615-2270623 GCA_032275365.1 Anablepsoides cearensis
CGCTGGAGGGACTATGTTTCTCAGCTGGCCTGGGAACACCTTGGGATTCCCCCAGAGGAGCTGGTTCAAGTGGCTGGGGATAGGGAAGTCTGGGTCTATCTGCTTAGGCTGCAGAATTCTGACTTTTCCCTAATTCTGAGAAAAAAATTCAGAATTCTCTTTAATTTCCGTAGAATTCTAGATTGAAGTTAGAATTCTGACTTTTTTCTCAGAATTCTGAGATAAAAGTTAAAATTCTTTTTTTTTTTCATTGACCCTAATCCTTTCGTGACGGCGTCTGGACTCACGTGGTCTGGTCGTTGGTGAACTCCAGCTCCCCCCGCGCCTCCTCATAGTCCTCGCCCGCCTTGGCGGTGCCGCACTCCGTGTGGTACGGCAGGATGACGGTGCCGCGAGCGCCGGAGTTGCGCACCACCGTCACCTCCATGGTGCCCACGCTCTCACTCACGCGCACCATGCGCTCGCCGAATGTGAAGATGCCGGCGTGGTCGTCGTCCAGGATGGTCACCGTGGCCACCAGGGGCTCGACCAGGCGGGCCTTGGGGGCGGCGCCCGCCTCGTCGCTCTCGAACATCCCCTCGGCGTCTCCGACCCGCAGGTTGAGCAGACGGACGAAGAAGTGCTCGTCTTCTTCAAATATGTCGTCGTCGATTATCCCGACCTGCGGACAGACCGAGGCAGAGCGTGAAGAAGCTAGCCAAAACGTTAGCTTAGCTAATGGCTGTTAGCGATTAGCAAAACTGTGCTCACCACTGGTAAACGCTGTTGTTTACTTTATAAAAAGCGAGAAGCCACAACATTAACTAAATCATAACTGATGATTCTTCATGTATCAAATATTAGATCTACACAATGTCTCTCCTTATTTATTCTTTATTTCAAATAAATGTTTTTATAATGAATATAATTAATGTTTCTTTGTGAGCAATGAGCCAATCTGCATTCACTGTAATGAGAAGCGACATAACTTCATCTCGACTCATCAGAACTCTGCTGGAGGGAAGTTGTTCAGTTTATGATGGAGACATTAAATGCATTCAGGAATTCAATTAGAGCTCTTTAGTCACACTTGAGAAGTGTTCTGGCTTAATAATGTGTATAAAACAGACTCCCACTTGTTTTGATGTTAAACATTATGTTACAGCGCAGTAATATAATAAACACAGGGCAATTTAAAAATAGACGCAGATAGAAGCAGAAACAAGGAAACACTGTCATGTAGAAATTAAAATTTAAAAAGCAATATATTAGAGATATTTGTCCAGTAACACTAAATTAAAAAAAAAATATAGAAACTTGTGGCCATGAGATAATAAGTCATGGACATAGGATAACCTTTATCCATGAGATATTTAATGAGTGTCTATGATATAGCAACTTGTAGTCATTAAATGACAATTTGTGACCACTAGATAATATTTTGTGGTCATTAAACCGAATGTGCGGCCACTAGCTAATAACGCTTGGATATGAGAGTTAATGTGTGGTAATGAGAAAACTCGTGGCCATGAAATAGTTCATTTATGTTCATGAGATAATAACTTGTAGCCATAAAATAATAACTTGTGACCACTAGATAATAATTTTTGTAATGAGATAGTAACTTGTGAAAACGAAAAAGGTAATGCGTGGACACTAGCTAATAACACTTGGATATGAGAGTTAATGTGTGGTAATGAAATAACTCATGGCCATGAAATAGTTAATTCATGGTCATGAGATAGTAACTTGTAGCCATAAAATAATAACTTGTGACCACTAGATCATAATTTTTGTCATGAGATAGTAACTTGTGGCCATGAAAAAGATAACGTGTGGACACTAGCTAATAATGCTTGGATATAAGTTAATGTGTGGTGATGAAATAACTCATGGCCATGAAATAGTTCATTCGTGGTCATGAGATAGTAACTTGTAGCCATAAAATCATAACTTGTGACCTCTAGATAATTTGTGGTCATGAGATAGTAACCTGTGGCCACAATATAGTAACTTGTGGCCAAGAGACAGTTAATGTGTGGCCACTAGATAATATCCCATGGACATGAGATGGTTAATGCATGGCCACAAGCAACTCTTGGTCATGAGATAGTAACATAGCCATGGGATAGTAACATTTGTCCCTAGATAATAACTAATGGCCATGAGATAGTAACTTGTGCTGATGAGATAAATTGTGGCCAATAGATAAGAATTTATGGTCATGAGCTAGTAACTTGTGGCCATGAGATATCTCGTGGTCATGAGATAGTAACTCATAGCCATTGGATAATAACTTATGACCATGAAATAGGTAATGCATGGCCATGTGAGATAATAACTTGTGGCCACTAGATAACTAATGGTCATGGGATGATTGCAGGCATAACTTAATTGAAAATAAAACATTCAAAGTTAAATTTAGCATGACAGCAGCTAAAAGCTAACAGTGGCTAAAGAAGACACAAATAAAGGACAATGATTCTGAAGGATCTGAAGGGATCTAGTATAGTAATATAGTAACTTGTGGCCAAGAGACAGTTAATGTGTGGCCACTAGATAATATCTCTTGGACATTAGATGGCCACAAGATAGTAAACTCACAGTCGTGGGATAATAACTTTTGCCACTGAATAATACCTAATGGTCATGTGATAGGAACTTGTGGTGATAAGATAACTTGTGGCCAGTAGATAATATTTCATGGTCATGAGATAATAACTTGTGGCCATGAGGTATCATTTCGTAAGGAGATGGTTAATGCATGACCATGAGATAGTAATTTGTGGACACTAGATAACAACTAATGGTGATGAGATAGTTATAACACAATTGAAAAAAAAATATTCAAAGTTAAATTTAGCAAGACAGCAGCTGAAAGCTAACAGTAGCTAAAGAAGACACAAATAAAGAACAGTGATTCTGAAGGAGCCGAAGAGATCTTGATGTAATCCTATAGGGACAAGTTTTGTAATAAAATTAAACAATTCAAAAACTAAAAAAGTTAAACAGTAAAACTCAAAGCACAATGTTTGTTTGATCCAAAGGTTTTGGTGTTTGAAACGTTAAAGCAGCACAAAGTGAGATAGTTTATTAACAGACTCTGTCAGCAGCTCTCTGAGTCTCAGACAGGTCTTTGGGTCAACAGGACGTTTCTTTGAAGGTGGAGGTCAGACATTCAGCTTGAATCAGTTTCCTGCAGCTCATTTCTAACCGGCGCCGCGATCGATTGGACCTGTGAAATGAGTGGCACCGGGTCTTTGTTGTGGACCCACTCAGAGTGGATCAGCCGGTTCTTGAGCTGCTGTCTGTGTGTCTGAGCTCTTCAGGTTCGGTTCACCGCTTCTGATCTTTGATCCGGCTTTAATTCCCAGGTTTACCTCATCTTTATGTCCGAACACTTCAAATGTCTCTACTCACACACTGAGCTTAAAAAAAAACAGTTTAACTGTAAGAAATAAAACCTTTCTTGTGTTTGATCCAAGTTCACAACACAGGAGAAAATGATTGTTGGAAAAAAGA
The DNA here is from genome assembly GCA_032275365.1 of Anablepsoides cearensis. Classification (NCBI taxonomy): domain Eukaryota; kingdom Metazoa; phylum Chordata; class Actinopteri; order Cyprinodontiformes; family Rivulidae; genus Anablepsoides; species Anablepsoides cearensis. The sequence goes on from JAUBOC010000077.1 coordinate 2,262,117, forward strand.
GCAGATAAAGTGTAAAATAAGTGAAATAACAATAAAAATCAAAGCTATTATTTAATACATTCTGTCAGGTTTGATCTGTTTCCACAACGTTTGTTACGTTTTCACATTTTTTTAGTTCAAAGGTTTATCGGCTCTAACTTTGTTCCAACCTTCTGTTTTTCTTCAGCCTTTCTCTGGACCTCCTGCTGGGACTTTCATCATGCATCTCATCTCCCCTCCTTTCTTTTTGCTTTCATCTTCCCTGCATATCTTTCCTGCAGCTGATCCAGAACTCTGAAGTCTTTAAAGAAGACCGATGACAACAGCTCCCCACAACCAGGAAAGGAGAAGTGGGTAAAAAAAATAAAAGGATGGCTCTTTAGAGTAAATAAAATCTTTTGTTTTTGTTCTTCCTGGAGGTCAGAAGGTTTCAGCCTCCTTCTTTTTAAAAAATCAAATAGTGGCAGATTTATTAAGGAGGCTTTCTGCTTTAATTGGTCTGTTTTCAGATAAACAGTTTCCTGTGCTGAGAATCAATAGAAGCTCATCGGTGAGAGAGGAGTCTGCTCTCAGCAGCTTTTATTTCCAGGAGGACAGGCTGAGCAGATTTTAGACCTTCTCCTGGTTCCAGACCTGGTTTTACCTTTCAGGTGGTCCGGACTCACCTTGATCTCTTTTCGAGTGTCTCCAGGTTTGAACACCAGCGTTCCCTCGCTGTAATCGTAATCTGAGCCGGCGTTGGCCGAGCCGTCTTCAGTTCTGTAGTCTACATAGAAGGTGTTTTCTCCAAGGCCTCCTGCAGGGAAAACAAGAATATAAAAACAGTAAATAAAGAAGACACTCAGGAACTTTAATTTAATCTACATCTCTTTGTTTGTTTAAAATTATTGATCACATGATGCAGAATAAGTTCAGTTCTGGATTATTATTATTTTTATATCATATAAAATATTTCTAATGTGATAAAGTTACTGAAACATCAATTAAAAATCTTTTCTTACATCTTGGAATTATTTATTGTATGTTAACAGTTTTACACATTTGAAATGTTTTTTCCCAGAAAAATCTAATTTTCTGTAAAAAATCAGTGATGAATGAAGAAGTTGAGTTGATAAAGCTAAAAAAGGGCCGAATGATTCAAACTAAATGGTAGCAAAATGCTAACTAAAAGCTAAAAGTAGTTAAAAAGGCTTGTAGAAAGAAAAGTAGCAAAATGCCAAAAGAAACAAAAGGTTTGCTATATAAAAACTAAAAGTATCCAAGGCTAGCTAAAAGAAGCAAAAACTGGCTAAAATATAAAGTAACAAAAAGATAATCAAATGTAGCAAAACAGTAGCTAAAATTGAAAAGTAGCTGAAATTAAAAACAGCAGAATAGCTGAAAACTGAAAGTCAAAAGTAGCTGAAGGTTAAAAGTAGCAGAACAGTAGCTGAAAGTTAAAAGCAGCTGAATAGTAGCTGAAAACTGAAAGTTAAAAGTAGCTGAAGGCTGAAAGTAGCAGAACAGTAGCTGAAAGTTTAAAGCAGCTGAAAAGTAGCTGAAATTTAATAGTAGCTAAAGGTTGAAAGCAGCAGAATAGCTGCAAACTGAAAGTAGCAGAAGAAGACAAAAACAGAGCCAGTTTGCTGAATCAGCTGAGGTCACATGCTGAAGAATAAAGCTGTTTTGTTTCCACAGGTGTTTCTGTATCAACAGGTGAGTTACTCCTGGCTCTACCTTGACAGGTGACAGTCAGAAAGAGGGTCCCACAGTTCTCCATGCACTGACTGTGGGCGCTCTCAAAGGAGATGTGGCTGCAGACGGCCAGGTCGTCCTCCTCGGCTGCCTCCTCGTCGGTCACGGCGGCGCGGCGCGCGTGGTCGGCGGCGTGCTTCTTCAGAACGTTTCCGGCTCCGATCATCATGCGGGTAGCCTCCAGGTAAAATGAAATAAATATTTAGGATTCCTCCACCTGTGACCTGTCTGACAGCTGACGGGGGACAGGTGTGTGTTACCTGGATGCGGTAGAAAGCTCTGCTCTTCTGCTGGTGCAGCAGAGCGTAGTAGTTAGCCAGCTCCACCAGCTGGTCCAGCTCTTTGTCAGGATATTTCTGCTTCAGCTCCTTCAGGATGCGAATCACCTGGAGGATTCACACAGTACAGGTAATCAGAAAATTATATTTATTTACCTCATTAAATTCAGTTTTTTTATTCTAACCTCTTTGCGGCTCTCGTCCAGCTCCTTCCCGCCCTCCATGTTGACCATGGCGCTGTTGGAGTTGGGCAGGTTTCCTCCGGCGAACGTCGTCGCTGCGGCGGCGCCGTCCTGAGCGCTGCCCCCACAGTTTTCTGCAGGAACCACGGCGCCCCCTCGAGGCGGGAGTTTGCCGTCTATCATCAGCTCCATGCCGCTCTTGCTGGGGGTCAAGTCCCCCTCGGTTTCCACCACGATGCCGTGGCGCTTGTCGGCGCGGTAACGCTTGCCCATGTACTTGTAGAAGAGCAGGCGGCGGTCGGCGACCCAGGCCAGGATGACGCAGACGGGGAAGAAGAGCAGCGTCACCAGGGCTTCCCACACCTGAAAGCACCACCAGGCTGTTTACATCACCTGAGATCTGATCCTCTGAGGACCGGAACCAGGTTAAATAAAACTAAATAACCAAAACTGAAAAAACATTTTAATCAACTGAAATAAATAAAAACTGTAATAAAATGAAAAAACGATAACTGCAACTGTATACATTTTTTTTACAAAACTAACTGAAATTATAGATAGACAGGGTTCCTGCAAGTTAAATTGAAGACTTTTTAAGACTTTTTAATGCCAAGTGAAATCAAATTTAAGACCAATTTCACAATAAACACAAATGACAAAAAAATTAAAACTATGGCAGAAACTTGTGAATCAAAGTATTTTTGGTTGAATTATTTAAATATTGCTAAAAGACCAATTGTTTCATCCATATCTAATTGCTATTTTGTCAAAAATAGCAAAAAATCATTCTTAGCAGTCAGTTTTAAATGACCCAATATTTGGAGTTTTATGACTCACAGTGGGCCAGGGTTCCCACACTTCGGTCAACATCAAATTCAAGGACCTTTTTAAGGACTTTCCAGTACCAATTTCCTCAAATTCAAGAACCACGCGTAACGACAATTACCTACTGCCACAGCAGAATGTTACCAATAAACATGTTTTATATAGCCCACAGATGTGTCCTAACTTGTTCTAGGACCCCATAATAGGAGACCTTTAAGCGAATCAATTACGTCAGACGCACGTGCGTAGTAAACAAGAAGTAAAAGTCGCAAACTGGCAGGGTCCACACATCTCAGGACAAAGAAGATGAAGATATCAGGAACGTGTTGCTGCTATCAGGAAAGCTGTAATCATTCTGTTATCAACTAGTTCTGGTGATGTTACTGCTGTCTGGAGACGTAGAGAAAGAAATGTGATTCTCCACATGTTATTGGAATAACTGAGAAGACGCTGACAGCAGGAGGAGGGTCCTGCTGCCAGTCGCTCTGGTACCGTTCAGACAGCGGGAACAGCTGATCAACATGTGAGGTAAATGTTCGCTATGTCAGAACTTATTCAGCAAATGTGTTTCCATCTCTCCTTTTGCACAGTAATTCTTTTATTCGAAAAACCCAAAAACCACCTCAAGCGAGAGTATTAACTTTTTGTGAATTAGAGGAAGTTTTTTCCTTTTCTGATGTGATACTTCAAACTACGCATTAAAAACCTTGATGGATATTGTCCTAAAATAATTACCCAAGTTTTTAGTTGGCAAAATTGAGTTACGCAATTATTTTAGGAAGGTGTCTCTTTATTGGACTATTTTAACTAGCGACCAAATAGCTGTTGGCTAGTGAACTCTCAGGAACATCACAAGCTGGAGGATGCATTGGCAAATAAACTATACTACAACTAATAAAAACTAAACTTAACTAAAACTAAGCATTAAAAATGCAATAATAACTAATAAAAACTAGCAAATCCACTGTAAAAACTAATTAAAACTAAAGTGGACTCACCTCCACGACGCCCGGAGAGATTATGGACAGGATGAGGTAGAGCCAGATGTAGGCGAAGATGCTCCAGAAGGCGGTGATGAAGAAAACCCTGAGGTGTTTGATTTTACGCGACTGTCCGTCGGGGATCACCCACACGCAGAGCCCGATGATCACAAACATGTTGAAGGCGGCGCTGCCCACGATGGTCCCTGGACCCAGCTGCCCGGCCTTGAACTCGTGGCCGCACACCTGCAGGGGTTCAGGGCCACACCGATTACAAACACACGAAGAAGAAAAACAGAGAGTTCAAGCTACAAATGTGATGTTTCTAACAGAGATTACTTCTATAACGGAGAGCAGGATCTCTGGAGCGCTGGAGCCCAGAGCCATGAGGGTCAGGTTAGAAACCGTCTCGTTCCAGATCCGAACCGTCGCCACCGAGGTTTCACCGTTGGGCATTGTGATGGTCACCTCCTTCTCCTGCAGCCACAAACACACACATTTACTGAATCAGCTAAACGTCTGCTTCTAACTAACAAACCTTAAGCTGCTTTTTGCTTTTTTAGCTTTAACCATCAGCTTCAGGAAACATTTGGTTTAAATAAAATTTCAGGTTTTTATATTTATTGCAGGGGGGAGCTAGGCTTTATGTAAGGCGTGGAACCGGGGTGGCTAAGGTGCTTTTTTAAAGGGGGCACATACAAAAAAGAAAAAATCACTCTGGATTGGAAAATTTAAGATGGCCGCCACAGCTAATTCTGCGGTTTTAAGAAATATTAAACTGAAATTTTGTGTGATTGTAGCTAAGAATGATAGAAAACAACATGCTAAATGCTAGTACCAATTTATTATTCAGCCAATTTTTAGACACACAAGCTAAAGGTTAGTGTAGAAGTAGCTAAAAATAAACTTTACGAAACTCTAAATGCTAAACAAAATTCAAGATGGCCACCACAGCTAACTTTACAAGGCTAAATTGTGGCAATTTTAAAACTTATTGAGATGAAATTAGTTGAGTAGTAGCTATGAATGATCACATGCAAATTACCGATGCTAATACCAAATTAAGCTAACCGCTAATGCTAATGCTAATGCAAATTTTACAAGGAGCTATAATCCAGGCATTTTTAAACATACACAGCTAAAAGATTTACATAACACAGTAGTATCAGAGAACAATCTTTACCAAACTCTAAATACTAATCAAAAATTCAAGATGGCCACCACAGCTAACTTTACAAGGCTACAAGTCAGCCATATTAAGATTTAATGAGATCGATTTAATTGTGTAGTAGCTATGAATGATCACATGCAAATTAATGATGCTAATCCCAAATTAAGCTAACCGCTAATGCTAATGCTAATGCTAATTTTACAAAGCGCTATAATCCTGGCATTTTTAAACATACACAGCTAAAAGATTTATATAGTACTGCTGAGAACAATCTTTAACTAAATCTACATGAAAATACAAAATGTAAGATCTCCACCCACTTGTCAATTACTGTGGGAGGGGCATCTGGCTCCGCCCCTGATTAATACAGAATATAGCATTAACAAAATAATCTGTACTTGAAAAAAAATTACAAAATTATTCAAATAAATTAAAGTAAAAATACAAAATTCAGTTCAAATTCAAAAATACTGCATTGATCCCAAAGGAAACAACAGAATTAAATAAGAAAAAATATTTAATGTTTCGTAACAAACACCTGCATCAAGTCAACAACATGACAAATTATGGTTTGTTTATTTAACCTCTTTATCTTAATAAGATTTGGATCAAACTACCTCAGCACGACCACAGAGATTTATCCCTCCTCTGCTGTATTCATCACCATCAGCAGCTGATTCATCACGCATGAATCCTTCAAGTAGAGCCGCAGACCTATTTGGACCCGATCCCGGCTACTTTTGGCAGCTTTTTAGTTTTGGCAGTGGTGGGAGTAAAGAGGGCCAAGGTTGGCCTAAAAGTCAGCACCCGGGTGACAAAACCAGATAAGGGAAGAGCTGTAAAGAGACACAGCTGTCCCAAAGGTAATCAGTCAGACCAGACAAGCGGAGCTGCTTGTGCTGAGCGTGACTTCAACTCTGACACGATGAGAACCATACGGGGTATAAAACACACAAAACCCGCCTGTCGCAGCCAAATGTTCAGGACCTCAGGCTAACCAGGACCTGCTGATCACAGCTGAACTGTGCGGTGATGGATTGTTGGAAACCTGAGCGGACAGTTCCTCCTCCTGACCTTGAAGAGGATGGAGTCAGCCTTCTGTTATCTCCTTCACCTCCACCTTATCTGACATCTCCATAATGAGCAATCCAACTGCTTCTTCCTGCTTTTTATTGAGTCAAACTGAATCAGACGGCTGCTCCGAGGCACAGAAACCTCAATAAGAAGAGTTTCAAAGAATTTCACTGAGAAAAAACATAAACCAGCAGCTCCCGCTTTTTAAGGTTCTGACTCTTGTTAAATAAAACACTATTCTTTCAGTACATGTGATTAATTTGAACACTTTTTCGTAATTTGAAATATAGTATATAAAAACATTATACATTTAAAAAGCTGGTTTTAAATCTGTCCTGGGTGCAGAGGAAAAGCAGCAACTATGGGATAAATCTGGTGCCAGCAGGAATTTTATTTGAATTTCTCTGATTGAATCTGAATGTGCATAATTTGAAATTGAATGCATTGGTTTGAAACTGAATTTTACTAAATTGAAACTGAATTTAAAGTGTTGAATTTGAATTAATTTGCTTTGAAACTGTATTTATTAAAAATTCCTCAGATTCAATCTGAGCAAATCAAATTCAAATTCCTGCTGGCACAAGATTTATCCCATACGAAACACCGCCTGTTCTTATTTATATTAATGCATTAAAATTAAATAAATTATAAAATATTATCTTATTGTACCAATAATGTAACATTATTTACATTTATCTTTCAAAACAAAACTAAATAAATCCTTTGTGTTGTAATTTGTTGCTCCACCTGCTGCAGTCTAATCAACAGCGTCTTACCTGTGACGTGATGACCTCTATGGACGCCATGAAGCGGTCTGCGATGATGGACACGCCCAGGAACATGTACATGAGGGACGCGAAGTAGACCACGGCCCGGGCCACCTGGTACCCGAGCCCCGGCTGGTCCGGCTTCCAGACGGGCAGCAGGATGCCCGGGCTGCACGTGGCCACCTCCTCGCACGCCGCCGTGCCGTTGGAGGCCAGAGCGGCGCCGGTTCCGTTAAACGAGGGCGGAGCCAAGGTGGAGGGCAGCGGGGAGGGCAGGGCGGTCCTCAGGGCCGGGGCGAAGCTGGGGGGGCTTCCGCGATGGGACTCCGGCTGGCAGGGCGGCAGCGGCAGGAGGAGGAAGAGGAAGAGGAGGAAGGAGGCGGGGCAGGTGAAGAGAGACATGTTTGGTTTTCACAGCGATGAGGAGGAGGATGGGAGCTGAGAGCGGCGCTCACCTGGACAGAAAAAAAATGTATTATTTAATAAGGAAATTTAATCTTTTTTATTATTATTTTGCTTTAAGAAAAGAAATCAGGATAAAAATCCAGTTTGGAATACGTCCTGATGGAGATTTGAAAACTTAATACTGCAGAACAGTACTGTTTATTTCTTTTTTAGAGATTTTTGTTCAGGAGCACAGAAGCAGCTGCAGCGATCAACATGAAATTTGGCAGGACTGTAGATGTGTCAGACCTACACTGCACCAGCCAACAGTTTTATGATAGACCCCATATTTGAGGAGGGGGCTCCACCTGAAAGGTGGGCCTAAACATACAAAAACTGTTGTTTAGCTCTGATCCATCAGATCGACCAATGAGTGCTTTCCAGTATCTAGTTTAATATTACTCAGTAACATGTTTGATTACAATCCATGAAATCAGCTAAAGTAAACAATCAGCTGACATTTTACTGTAAAATAAATAAAATAAAATAAATTTATGCAGATTTTCTTGACTGTAAGTTCTTCAGTGAGAGTTTGATCCGTCCTGGTTGGATGTTTTTTTTTTAATTCATTATTTAAACAAATATTTATAACTCATCATTAATTTAAGAGGCGGTGTTGTTGAAGGAGCGCTGAAGGCTCGTAGATTGGTAATAATGTTAATAATATCTCGTTTTTAAATTAAAATAATAACATCAAAGTTACAAACAGAGGTGAGACTTTAGAAAAAACAAAGTTAGAAAGACGAGAAGAAAGAGTAAAAAAAAAACATCAAAGAGAAACAAAGAGAGGGAGGCTAAAGACGGCTAATAAATAAGGAGGAGGAGGAGGCGCAGAGCCCAGAGGAGAACCTGTTTAAAGTCGTCAATCAGACTACAGCCGCAGTGTTGTCATGGTGACCCGAGGGGGCGGGGCTGAGGGGGGATCGATAAGGAGGGGTGAGTTCAGGTTGGAAAGTGATCGAAGGGGAGGAGAAATCCATCATCAGGAGCAGGAGGTGATCCCACACACACACACACACACACACACACACACACACACACACACACACACACACACACACACACACACACAC
>JAUBOC010000077.1:2348816-2359293 GCA_032275365.1 Anablepsoides cearensis
CCTGCAGGATTTCTCTAACATGCATGAATGAGTCAAAGCAAGGCTTTGGGTACGTTTTTGATGAGAGGATAACATTACAACATGATATAAAACTCAAAAAAGTTGATTTTACATAGCCCCTTTAACACAACTGTGGTTAACAGCTAAAATTGACAAGACAGCAACTAAAGGCTAAATTAACAAAGATTTAACTTTATTATAAAATGAGCAAGACAGTAGCTACAACCTAAAAAAAAGTAAAACCAGCTAAAAGCTAAACTTAACCAAGTCATAGCTAAAACCTAAATTAACAACTGTAGTGGAAAACTAAAATTAATATGACAGTAGCTAAAATCTAAAATTAGCAAAACAGCAGTTAAAACAAAAATAAATCAACATAACCAGAAGTAAAAACTAATATTAACAAGACCATAGCTAGCTAAAATGAGCAAGACTGTTGCTTACAGCTGAAATTAACAAGATATAGCAAAAGGCTATATTAGCAAAGTGTTAGCTAAAAGCTAAAATTAACAAAGCCATAGAAAAATGCTAAACCTAGCAAACCACTAAAATGATCAAAACAAGAAACAGCAGCTAAAACTAAAATTTATCAACATAACCATAAGTAAAACTAATTTTAACAAAACCATAGCTAAAAGCTAAAATTGGCAAGACCATTGCTTAAAGCTGAAATTAACAAAATAGTAGCAAAAGGCCATATAAGCAAAGTGTTAGCTAAAAGCTAAAATTCACAAAACATTAGCTAAATAAATAAATCAACGTAATTTCGGGTAAATATAAAAAAAAATCAACGTAATTACGGGTAAATATAAAAAAAATCAACGTAATTTCGGGTAAATATTTTAAAAAACAAACATAATTATGGGTAAATATTTTAAAAAATCAATGTAATTACGGTAAATATAAAAAAAAAAAAACGTGGCTAAAACCTAAACTTAGCAAACAACTAAAATTATTAAGACAGCTCAGTTGTTAAAACTCTTTATTGAAAAAAGAGACACAAAATTAAACAAACACAACAAAAAGGATGAAATGTTGAGCTGAACACACAACCAACAAACTACCTGAGTTTATTTCAGAGCTAGTTCATGTATTTTATTTTGAAAAACATAAAATAAAACAACATCTGGAGTGTCTTAAGGTGTTTCCTGTTTGGCTACATATTGAGCATAAAAATCATTGATTCAAAGTAAACAAAGCCATGATTGAAGCTACGTCTCTGACTCTGCAGGCCTCCTGCCTCCAGGCTGCACAACAGCACGACACCACGAGTCCATGGCCGGACCGGCTCGGGTCAGTTGTACATGGTCATGTGGAGCCACTGCAACCAAATAAAAAACATGTAAATATGACAGAAGTGACAACAAACTGACAGTAACTCCTGTTTATACCTGTTTGTAGCTGATGGTTACTGCCCCCAGTCCCACCATGTCGTACGCCTGAAACTTGTCTGTAAGAGAAGAAAAAGACGTTCAGACAGAGACACGTCCAAAAATAAAAAAAACATTACGAACCTGACGGCTGAGAGATGAAAGTTTGCAGAAATGTTGCAATATTCAGTAAATACAGGAGAACTTCCTGTGGCCTGTGTTCTTACGGATCATGCGCTCCAGCTTCATCAGCAGGAACAGGAAGCCGGGGTAACTGATGGTCATGTCTGGTTCTGTGTATCTGAGTCCCACCAGCTGCATCACCAGCTCATCCACCTTGATACCTGCAGACACAGGTGAGTTCCACTCAGCCAGGTGTGATCAGACACATGCATTTATTCACATTCTGCATTATTTCTATAAAGGCAGAGGAGCTAATCCTGTGTGTTTTGGCACCACCTGCTGGTCAAATCTGGACTAACATATAAAAAGGTGATTTTGTTTTTTTGTTGTTTATTGACTCACCTGCTGCCTCCAGAGCAGGACAGACTTCCTGGTACTCGAGGCGATAAGTTTTATTCTTGTCAAACACCAAGAAGATGTCCTGAAGAGAGAAAAAACAGAAACTAAATCATCTAATTTAGAACATCTGTAGTCAAATAAAGTTTGAAATGTAGGTTTTTATCACTCCATAAGACTGAAAATGTTTTTTAGTTGATTTATTTTGTATACAGCATCCTTCCAACACCATCTGCTGCTGAACTACTGTAAAGATGCAGAGCTGCTGGTGCTGATGCTGCTCATACCGTCCACCTCCTGATTTTGTCCCACAGCGTCTGGAACTCGGGCCAGCTGAGCTTTGCGACGCCTTGGCTCTGGAGAAAATCCTGAGGTCAAGAAAACGTAACCTAAAAACAGTCCCTGAAGGCAGCACAGTGTTTCATGTCTTTTATGTAACTAAAGGCTTAAAAAAGCACAAGCTGTAAATGCTACTGCTCCTCTACAAATAAACAAATAAAATAAATAAATAAACAAGATTTTATTTTTCTAAAAACAAACCACTCCCACTGTTTTTATTTGCTGTTCCCTTTGGGAAAATCTGATTCTGGGAATTAAAAACACAGATTTTTATTTTGTTTTGTCCAAAGGATACGTCCATCAGGACCACCAGACTCTTGCAGTGCTCCAGAGCCAAGAACTTCTCACTTCCTGCCAACACTGAAAGCCAGCAGAGAGGCAGAAGATTTTAATATTTTACATAGTAGCTGCTCCTCTGAGCGTTGTCTCCTGAGGTTTGAGCCGAACGTACAGGAAGCTTTTAGGGTTAAAGCAGAGAATATCTGTCAACAACAACAAGGTCTGTGACCTGGAAATCCAAACAACATGTCCGAAATATAGTCAAAGAGAACATCTTTATATTTAAGAAACTCGACATAACACACATGATTTTACTAGTTTTGTCGCATAACTGCTATATTTTCTTTTGAACTTGGCTCAGCCGAAGTGAAACAGGAAGTGACATCAAAGGGGAACTCTCTTTGTTTTTATTGAACAATATTAGTTGACCTCTGACTCTTCTTCATCTCTCTGACAGACTCAAAATAATTAAGAAACATCAGATTCTTCTCTAAAGTCGGTTTTATTGTAGCAATGCTCTATTTACATGCAGATGTTCCCCTTTGACATCACTTCCTGTTACTTCACAGGCAAATATCTCAACAACCGAAAGCATCTCAGTGTCGTAAAACTTCTTTTGCAATATTTTATCAATGTTATTCCAAAAATGCATTCATAATTATAAAAAAAAGTTGATGCCACAGGCACTTTAAGAAGACAGTCTCACTCTGGACCTTGTGTTGTCTTTTGGATCAATGTTTTTAATGTAGAATTATGTGACGCTGTGTTTTCTGATCATTGTCTTGTGCTGTTTAAACCCTTTGATTCCAACACGTCGTGAAGTTTTTAAAGAGGGGCATTATGCAAAATCAACATTTTTAGCTTTATATCATGTCATTCCCTCATCAAGAATATACCCAGAGTGTTGATTTGACTCATTCATACATGTTGGAGAAATCCTTGAACTCCCTGTGGTAGTCATGTGGACCTGCCTAAACCTTTACTGTTACAAAGCTCCGCCCATTTACCCAAAGCTCCTCCCTGGAGCTCAGTCTGCAGCTCAGCTCCCGCCCCACCGAGCCCCTCACCCCGAAAGCATTGCTTGAAAACGCACTGAAGTGGGAGTGTCAGAAATGGTAGGAAGAGACAGAGACCAATTTCAAGGTGTTTAGGTTATGATGTAAAGTCTAATTTTTTTTGATATGTACAGAATTTTAGTTACTTGACTGTGGTATGAGCCTGGAAAATACATAATCACCCCCCCCCCCCACACACACACACACACTTTAAGACATCAGCAGCTGAGTGTTTGCTTTTTAACAAGGTTTTAGAGCATCGCCCTGATTTTAATACTGATGAGATTTACTCAACTTTTATCATAACTGTCAAAATATTCAAAATTTCAAAGCTGAAATTTCTTTTTCTTTCTTTTTCTCTGAATCACTCTGGTTTTGGGGCTAATCGCAGCTCGTGCTCATATTTCCACTGGCCCACAGTGTCTGTCATAAAATTAATAATATGCGGCCCTCCAGCACTGCTGACTACAGGATAAAAAACAAGTGTCTAAAATAAGCTGTTTTATATTTCACCAGAAGATGTCAGAGTGATCCTGTCCAGATTGTTTCTAAAAATACTTTGAACAGTCTGAGTTTCAACAAGGATTTCAGGGTTTTACAGCAGATTTTACAGAGGAGATCTTTCCTCTCTGCTCCAGGGGCGGAGCTAGATTTTTTGCATGCATTGGCACGGGGGTGGCCAAGGTGTTTTAAAGGGGGCACATACAAATAAAAAAATCACTCTGGATTTGAAAATTGAAAATGGTCGCCACAGCTAATTCAGCTGTTTTAAGAAAAACTGAGCTGAATTTTTGTGTGATCATAGCTAAGAATGATCACAAAACTTACTGAAACCTAGTTACAAAGCTGAAGATTAGCATAGACGCTAAATGCTAGTCAAAATTCAAGATGGCCACCACAGCTAACTTATTATTCAGCTATTTTAAGACTTGTAATTTAAATTTGTTGTGGAGTAACTTCTGCATGCAATGCTAATCCCAAATTAAGCTAATTACTAATGCTAATGCTAATTTTACAAAGGGCTGTAATTCTGCCATTTTTCAACATAGTACAGAGAACAATCATTAACAAAATCTAAATGCAAATACAAAAATCCAAGATGCCCACTTCCTGTCAGTTATTAGGGGTGTGGCACCCCTCTGACTCCGCCCCTGATCTGTTCTCCTTAGACTCTGATGAAGCTGCAGACAGATCAAATGAGAAGAATCACCTTTAAACAGAGGAGAACCCACATTTTAAATTTCAGAAAAAGCAGCACTGAGCCCGATTCCCAGTCAGTTACACTGAAAAACATCAACCTGTGAGCCGAACAAAGACCCCCAACAAATCTCAGTTTGGAGGGTACCATGGATCAGTACTGTAGTGTGTGAGCGGAGCAGACACTGACCTCCATGCTGGATGGCCTCAGTCAGAAGGTTGTAGAGGTGCAGCGGTTTGCAGAATCCTTTCTGATGACACGAACACAGACAGCCCTCAGAGATCAGAGCTCAGCCTCTGATTTAAGCCAGTTATTGCACATAACTTATTTTTTTATTATCATTCTGCTCTGAGCTGCAGAAAAGCCCTCCGGTGGGGATATATTAAGCGTCTCTGCACAGGTAAATCTCACCTTGTTGCAATGCTTCTTGTACAGATTTCTGATGGAATTAGGAGAAGGAAGAGCTGCTTGGTGAGGAAATGAAGTCTAAGGGGGGGAAAGAAGCTTGGATTCAAAAACAAACATTTATTCATACAGATTCTTTTCAGACTGATACAAACGGATCAATGATTAGTTAATCACTTAATTAAGAGATCTGGCTCCAGCTGGAGGTCAAATATAAAAGTGTAGTTTAAAATTAATAGTAATGATCAACCGTAATGACAATAATCTGACAAAACTCCTCTCTTTATATTCCAAATTTATGATAGAATTTATTTACCTCTGATTACATTAATTATTTATCAAACAATACTTGCAGTAATGAGCTAACTCCGAGTAATCAGCAAACTCAGAGAAAGTTTCTAGCTAAAGAGTTGCTCACCTGAACAGGGACTTGAACCCTGGACCCTCAGATTAAAAGTCTGATGCTCTACCGACTGAGCTATCCAGGCCCTGATAGGTCTATGTGATCATAAAAAATCTGAGTTTTCAGGCATGGAGTGAGCACAGAAATCTTACAGGTGTAAATAAAACAGGTCAGATTCTGTAACAGGTTAAAACAGGTTCAAGTTTATCCTTTAAATGTTTTTATTTCCAGCAATGAAGTGGGTTTAATTTAATTTTTTTCTTTATTTGTACTTAGTAGTGTACACATAGTGTAAATTTAACAGTAAAAACATCTTTAATTTTCATTAGATGAAGAGTTTTTATTCCTTGCTCTGAGACAGGAATAAAAAGTCTGTTTACTCTGATCTCGGCAGGCTCAGGACTCTTTAAAGTCAGTTTAAATGCATTTAAAAAAAAAAGATAAAAAAAAACAAAAACATGTTTTTGTACCTCTGTTACTGACAAGGCGTCTTGAGGAGCTGGTTTCTGAGCTGGACTGAATAAACAAATAAACACAAAAAATTCATAGTTTAAAGCAACAAATTCTGATCATCAAGACTTCAGCTATCAAGAAATATTTGCTGCATGAATGCTGAGTCAGCATACCTGAGCTACTTTATGCTACTTTGTGTTTTTTCTACTTTTAGCTTCAAACTAGCCTTTTAATACTTTTAGCAAGGCTTTTGCCTTTTTTAACTTCTCAATGGCCTTCTAGTTAGGGTTTTGTTACTTTTACCCTTTAGCTAGTCTTTTGTTACATTAGCTTTTAGCTAGTGTGTTGCTAAATTTAGCTAGTCTTTTATTGCTTTGGTTTTAAGCTAACCTTTTTCTACTTTAAGCTAACTTTAGGGCTTGAAGTTTTGGCCTGAGCTTGGAGTGAGCTGCTGAACACGGTTGCCAACTTCTCAGTAAGAAAAGTCGCTTTTGGCTGCTGCTAAAAGCTGCTAAATTACATCATCGTCCAATTTGCATATTTAGTGTGATCAGGTTATAGGAGATAAAAGTGTGTTTTGAATGAAGTAGATTTCATTTAACTGCATTCTGCTGTATTTTAACAGTCTGTTAAACATACTTTTACCTACATAAGTAAACACTTGGTGAGTATTCTATAAGTCAAGTGGAAGAAATTCTCAAATATTTATAACTCAGCCTTAAGGGGACCCCTTGTCTCCAATTATAGTTGACGTGCATCAAAGTCCTGTACTTTAATGGCCAACAGGTGGCAGTACACTATCTAACCGGCATTTAGGTTGTGAAGAACGGGTGTAGAAGAAGAAGTGTTTTACGTCACATAATAGAAAAGTTAATTAAAAGTTTAAACGAATTATTAAAGTTAAAAGTTTATGTTTATTCCTGGATCCCCACTTTTGCTCATCCTCTTCTTTGCTTTGACAAAGTGATCACGCATGTTTTTCCATTACTTACGACGCACGAACTCAGCTTAGCTTTTAGCATGTCTTAAGCTACTTCTAGCTAGTCTTTTTCTATCTTTAGCTTGTGACTGCTGCTTTGCTATTTTTAAATCTTTGCAAGCTTTTTGGTCCTTTTAGCTACAATTAGATATCCAATTTCTACTGCAATTTTGCACTACTAGCTAACAGCTCTGCTTTTTTTAGCTTGAACAACTCAGTTTTAGCTCTTTCTAGAAATACGAGTCATTCAGAATTCAGCATCCAGGCTACACTTTCACAGAAAAATTATATTTTAAAGCTTTAATATGTGTTTTTATTTAAAACAGCAAAAATAAATAAATAAAAATCTAATATAAACGTGGAGCCACCGGGATATTTTTATAATTTTTTGGACATATTTAAACATCTGAGCGTGACTCACGTGGCCTTGTTGCCGCGCTCCGTCAGAACCCGCAGGAGGAACTCTCCCTGCTGATTGAGCTCAGAGGTGGACGGGATGATGATGTATCGGCCCGGAGCGAGCGACCCGCGCAGGACCACCTCCCGGCGTGACGAGTACTGCTGGTACAGGAGTGGGCGGAGCACACGCAGGTCGTCAGGTGACAGGTGTGTGTGCTGAGGATGAGCCTGCAGACACAAAACTCCACTCAGCTTATTTCTCCTAAAACAGACACTTAATGGAACCTTAAAACAAACCTCTTAACTGATGAATGATTAATGTTGTTTCCATGCAGGAAAAGCTAACTTTATATTTAATTTAGCTCTAAATGTCTTCTTTATTTATAAAACACAGAAATGATTGGAGGTATGAATGATTTCGACATAGTATTTCAGGGTGTCGTTTATGGGATAAATCTTGTTCCAGCAGGAATTGAATTTGAGTTACTCAGATTGAATTTGAATCTGCATCATTTGAAATTGAATGCATTGGTTTGAAAATGAATTTCACTAAATTGAAACTAAATTTAATGATTTTAAACTGAATTTAAAGTTTTGAATCACAGATCTACAGATTTACGCTTCACTTTGAAGTTTCCCTTCTGTAATGTAACAGAGTTGATGCAATCCGCTGTAAAAGTGAGAAAAACAGACAGTTATTTTATTGCAGTGATTAATTTGACCTATATGTAGAAAATGTTACATTTTCAATCAAATTAATCACTGCAATAAAATAACTATGTCTGTTTTTGTCATTACAGTGGATTACATCAACTCTGTTACATACAGAAGGGAAGTGTCCCCGAAGTGAAACATAAATCTGTGGATCTGTGTTTGATTACTCTGGCTGGCTTTCTCAAGGACCAGGATGTGACACAAAAATCTGAATTATGGAACTGTAAGTGAAAGTAGTCAAACTGAATTTCTAATAGACCAAAATATAGTTTCAAAGTAAAATAATTCAGATACAAATCTTTAAATTCATTTTCAAATGAATGAATGAATCAAACAAATGCACTCAATTTCAAATTATGCACATACAGATGCAATCTGAGCAATTCAAATTCAATTCCTGCTGGCACAAGATTTATCCCATAGTCATTTATCATTTATCTACACCAGCAGACCACTACACCATTTTATTTGATTCTTGGCTTTTCTGCAGCTTCTTTAAATTCATCTATTCAGAGAGTTAAAGAGTTGCTCGCCTGAACAGGGACTTGAACCCTGGACCCTCAGATTAAAAGTCTGATGCTCTACCGACTGAGCTATCCAGGCTCTGACTCAAGTAGGTCACAGCCCGGTTCTGTGCGTACCGGGTAAACATGCAGGCCGATGTTGAGGTGGATCCCTCTGCGCCTCTGGTATTTCTGCATCAGGGCCAGAACAAAGGTGCAGGTCTTCTGGCTGTTGATGGGGTTTTGGTCCACCTCCGACAGGACAAAAAGGAACTGGGGGTTCTGCCAGAACCAGCCTGCAGAACCCAAACACACAAACAGGTCTATAGTCTCAGCAGCCATTTATTCTGATTTGTACTTTAGAACCGGAGGAAATCAATAAAACAATTCACAAACACGAGCTTCAAACTAAGCAAATTCAACAGAAAAATCACATTTTATCTTAAATTTTTGATGCTTTTTAATCTAAACCTATCATTTTTCCAAGTGTCTGTTGTTCTTGTTTATTAAACCAAGACATTAACCAACATAAAAAGGTTTTAACTCAGACGGTTTTACAGATATTGAGCTAATCTCTCAATACTGCATTTTATTAAATCTTATTTTAAGACTAAAATGAAATAGTAACAGAAAACAGAACTTCTGTTCAGCCTCACCGCTGAGGTCGTGTTGTTTTATTCTGTCTTTATCTGAGGACAGATGAAGCTTTAATCAGCCCACACCTGCAGACTGACGCTGTGCAAATAAACCTGTCTAAACCTGACGTTAGGTTCAATATTATCACAGGAAACAAATGTCACGCCGTCTGTTTGACACAGAAGCAGACTCTGTTGAGCAGAAGATTTCAGACACTACAGAAGGAGACATGCTGATGTTTCCGCAGCCGACAGCCCGACGCTGAGTCTCACCGCTGACAGGAGAGCCTCCTGCCGTGATGCTCGGCACCCAGGTCCCGTGATGCTTGACGCAGCTCCATGGCTCCTCGCCGGCGCCGGGCTCGCTCAGCCCCTCGGTCAGGTGACACACCTCCATCACGTCAAAGTGCAGCTGGAAGTCCGACACCGACATCCTGATGGAGGCAGAAACACAGAGCTGAACCACCAGAACCAGATCCAGAACCTTCATATCTGCTGAGTCAGCAGTCAGACGATCAGGGCTAGCGTGCTATGACTTCTAGTTTTTGTAACGTTTATGTTGACAAAGTATTTACCATTATTTAAATTAAAATTCCACATAGAAATATTCTGAGGAAATTTAAATTATTTCAAAAACATTGTTCACTTTGAAAGGTTCTAGCGCTGTTATGCTACTTTTTAGCCTTTAGCTTTTGCCTTGGTACTTTTAGCTTTTAGCAACCTTTCTGCTCCTTTTAACTAAAATTACTTATGTTAGCTCTAGCATCTGTTTTGCTATGTTTAGCCATTGTTTGCTACTTTTAAGCTACTGTCTTGTTACTTTTAGCTCTTAGCAACCTTTATGCTCGTTTTAGCTAGTTCCACTTATTTTAGCTTTGTGTTCTGCTTTGCTACTTTTAGCTATGATGTTGTTACTTATTCAAACTCCTGTTACTTAGCATTTAGCAACCTTTCTACTCATTTTAGCTTTAGGGTTTGTTTTGCTAATTTTAGCTACTGTTTTGCTTATTTAATCATCTTTATTTTTAATTGAAGCTTTGGGATTTTATATGCTTTTCTCTATAGTTGTGCTCATTTCAGCATTAGCATCTGTTTTGCTATGTTTAGCTATGAGCTTTTAGGTTTAGGTTAGCTACTCTTTTGGTACTTTAAGGCAGAGGTTCTCAAACTGGGGTCCCTGGACCCCCAGGGGTCCGCGAGAGATATCTTGGGGGTCCTCAGAAATT
>JAUBOC010000077.1:2378735-2393098 GCA_032275365.1 Anablepsoides cearensis
AATTAGCTCAAACCAGCAAAAAAGTAGCCTAAAAGACAAAAAAGTTTAAATTAGCATAAAATTCAGAAAGAGCGTGTTTCTGAATTAAATAGTAGAAAGCTGAAATAAAAAAATGTGGGGGAAAATTAGCTCGAATCAGCTTCAAAGTAGCTTGAAAGACAAAAAAACAGCATAAAATAGGACAAATAAGCAGAAAGAGCATGTGTTTACTGAATTAAACAGTAAGAAGCTGAAATTATTGCAAAAAAGTTTAGTTAGTAGAAAAAGCTAAAATTACCGGTAGCTAAAATCAGCCAAAAAGTAGCTTAAAAGACAAAAAACAGCTTAAATTAGCTTAAAAAATCAGAAAGCAGCACAAAACATTGAAATTAGCAGAACAGCAGGAAGGAGCAGTAAGACAACAGAAAGCAGAAAAAAAATGCACAATTAGTACAAAAAAGAAGCTGAAGAATGCTGACATTAGCACAAAGAAGCAGAACCGGAGTAAAAGGAGCAGCAAAGATTTATGAACATTTGAAGTATTTTATGTTTCCATTCATTTTCAAAGAGAAGTGACAAAAAAAATGCTGAATAAGTTGCTAAAATATGTTGAAAAAGAACAAAAATAGTGGAAAGATGTGCTGAAATTAGACCCAGCCGAATGTTTTTTAATAAATTCAATGTTTTTATTCAGCTCATGAAGCCGGAGCGATCTCAGTCACTTCAGTCCAGAGGAACCTCATCAGGTCGGTGCAGGAGGACGTGTTGTTCTCTGTCAACGTGACGTGCAGCTGCGTCCCCACCATCCACTGGACCTTCATGTCTGCAGCTGTGAGCCGGGCCATCGGGTCCTGGCAGCCGGGGGTCTACACCAACATAACGGAGGACTACAGCAGCAGGGTGAAGGCCTGCGACGACGGCTCCATGGGCCTGTCGGACCTCCGGCTGCAGGATGCAGGGTACTACGTGGTCACCGTCCAAGACCCGGCAGGAAACAGCAAGGACCTGGGTTTTGTCCTGAAAGTGACCGGTGAGTCTGTCCAGCCCCGAGTGCAAAAGTTTTAAACATCTGTTTGCTTCCAATAAGTCAGACTCAAAGTGGTCTCCCAGGATTTCTGAAAGTTTTTGAACTTTTTCTTTTGTTTATTTTACATATTTTAAAACCAGTACCTGAGGTATTTAAAGTACTTGAAAGAATAACAGTACAGAAAATGAAAAGTACTTAAAAGTCATAAAACTGCTCAAACAAAGTGTTGAAGTGAAGATATTTGGGAATTAACTGTTATTTTATGCATCAAACTGTGATACTGTTGGTATTTTTCAGATTTAACTAAAGAAGCTGCTGATGCAACAAACTAAAGCTTAAAGTTTGTAGTTTGATGGTGGTTCCTCCCTTCAGTTTAAGAGCTTCTTATAAGTTAAACAAACAAAAGTCTGGCTGCTTGGGAGCAAACGTTTAAAAATGAAACTAAATTGTGGCACATTTACTCGCCGCCTTACAGAAACTATCATCAAGGGATTGTTCAAAGCAAACAGAGCGATTCAGAACCTGATAAAGAACAAGATTTAACAGGTCTGGATGGTCTGTGTTTGTAACCAGTTCCCAGCTTTAAAACAAAAGATTCAGTTAACTCCAGCAGATCTTCATATTTACACACAACGACTTGTTCCAGCAGCTGCGTTTTCATAAATGTGTTTAGTGTCAAAGCTTCAGAGCTGCAGGAACCTGTGTGACCAGGTGAAGATCCTGCTGCACTTATTTACTGCTGACCTTCAGTCAGCCGCTGTTTCCTGAGGGCTGCCAAGTTCACCCAAAACATTTATGGTAACATCTCAGATGGATTAATGTAACATGTTTGTCTGTCTCTGATCTGCTTTCAGCAACACAAACATGACTCTGCTATTTATACAGATAAAATTTAAGATCTCCTTCATGCACTCTGAGCATCAACAGATCATAAGAGCTTCATTCTTTTGTGCATTTCTTTAAAGTTTTTTTAAGTAAAATGTGAGTTTTTTTCAGAAAATGAAAGCTAAAGGACACTAAACTGCAAAAACAGCTAGAAAGATGCGTAAATTTTTTTTAAATGTGTAAAAAAGATTAGATTTAACAAAATAAAATACAAAACAACCTCAGAATAAAGTTTAAAAGAATATTTTGGGATTAAAAAAACTTTAAAGTTGGCTATTGGATCAATTTCTAAATAAAATGTGAGTTTTTTTCAGAAACTGAAAGCTAAAGGACACTAAACTGCAAAAACAGCTAAAAAGACGTGTAAATATTTTTTTAATGTATAAAAAAAGATTAGATTTAACAATGTAAAACACAAAAATCAACCTCAGAATAAAGTTTAAAAGAATCATTTGGGATTAAAACAACTATAAAGTTTGTTATTTGATCAATGATAGCTAAAAATACTTAAAAATACTTAAAATTAATACTATAAATTTATCACCCATCTTGGGCACCGAATATTGAAGCAGACATTTTAGCACTCAGTATAATGAGGATGTGTTTATTATTATTTTTTTCCCACTTAAAATTCATTTATATTTTTCAGAGCTTTTATTTTGAACTTTGTAGTTCATGTGATGTCACTTCCTGTCCTGCATTAGCTCTCTTGGAAGCACTCTGCTACGCAAACCAAGTTTTAGCTCAATATCTGTAAAACTGACCAAAATAAAACCATGTTTATGTTTGCTAAGTTTAATAAAACTGATTTATTTTGCTAACAGACAAAACGAGGCTGAAACAGAAAAAGCTAAAGTTTTCAGCTCAGATCTTGATCGACCTGTTCGAGCTCAGAGGGTTTGTTGGGGATGACTCACAGCTACTACCACACCAAACTGAAATATAGGATCTTTGTGTTTGCTTAGATGTCCAAGAAGCCATGTTTGTCCGATGATTCTGTTCTGAAACGTTTCATTAAAATCCAGCCAGATATTTTGCTAACACAGGAACACACAGAGGCCTGTTTCCACAAAGCCTCTGAGATAAAAACAAACACAGAATGAAAAACTCGATCCTTGCTCCTGGTCAGACTCGGGGTTAACTCTGTCATGTCTCTGTCCTCAGAGGTTCTGTACGAGGACCTGCAGTACCTGTCTGTTACCGCTGTGGTTCTGATCGGCCTGGCCGGACTCCTCATGCTGGCCATGTGGCTGCTGCACAGGGCCTGCAGGAAGTTCAGAGCGTGGAGACGCAGGAAACGGATGCCAGGTATGAAACCGTGCACAGTAACCCCTGCAGGTGCTGCTGATTTCATGTAAAATGAGCTAAATTATGTTTTATAAACCCGCCTGAGCTGAAGCGGCTGTATAAACAGGGATAAACGTGGTTATCTGCTGCACGCACGGGTGTGTCAGGAGTACAAAGGTTGAGAAAGTTCTGCATTAACTTGGTTATAAAAGCCTTTTTAAGCATTTTTTTATTGACAAAGTTGGATCTTTTTTTTCTGCAGAAGCTGATGAAACAGAGCTGCAGCGCCTCTGATGGAGCCCTGAAAACAGAGACTGTTTGAAACCAGCTCAGACGTGAGCTGGAGCTGCAGAGTTTTTAAATTAAAAACTCGTTTTTTAAAAGAGAAAAGCTGCTCCCAAGGGAAAAAAAAAAAAAAAAACAACCTGCACCGTGTTTACATTTTGTACTGAGCTTACCTTTAAATTCACCGGAATGATGTAAATACTGTAGATCAACAATCACGAAGGAAAATGTTCCATGAATGTATTTATTATAAAATTAAAGGAGCTGTGTTGAAAGCAGAGCAGAAACTTGTTCTGTTGAATAAAAACAAAAAAACTAAACGTTTAAATTAAAGCATCGTTACTTTTTGACCCGTTTCAGGAGCAGATCAGCTGATCTTTACGACAGCGTTTTTAAAAGTTAATGAGTTGCTGTGCAGAACAGGAGGCGGAGTTCTGGCCTGGAGGCGGGGCTTCAGCTAAGGGCAGGGAGTGAGCGCGGCCATGAGCAGCTCCATCTTGTAGACAAAGTTCCGCCCCTCCATCTTGCTCCAGTGCACCTCCTTGGACGGCCCCCTGAGCTGGCTCCACTTGGCGTCCTGGATGACGTCGCTCTTCGGCAGCTCTTTGATGTGGCTGCGCGGGAACTGGACCAGAACCTTGCAGCCGCTCTCCGGTCCGTTACGCACTGACGAGAAGCGGACACAGAGTCTGCGTTAATAAAAATCAGCTGAGTTCATGTTGATGACACAGGGGCGGTTCCAGGGGCGGGGCCACAGGGGCATTGGCCCCAGCTGAAATCTGATTGGCCCCTGAAGTGCCCCTGTCCTGTCACTCATTAGTCCTTTACATGGGAGTGATGATGATGGATGCAATTCCATGTTCAAACACTAGAGGCGCTAATGAGTCAAATAGTAAAATCCAGAAAGAATCAAGCTGACAGAATTCTTCTTCTCTTCTTAAAAAAATCTAAACAGTTCTGCAAGTCTTTCAGCTGAGAAATGATGGCTGGGTTTACTCACATGTTGTGTGTTTGAGAATATTTTATCTATGTTCAGTAAAATGTATGAAAAACTGGTGAGAAGAATTTACTTTTTTGGTACCACTTTATAATAAGGCTCCCCTTACAGATGAGTTATAAAGAGTTTATAGATAGATTAGTTCATCTGTAAACACTTTATAAATCATTAATAAATGTTTATTATGCAATAATTAAGGATGAGAAGGAGACAAAACTGTCTGGTTTCTTACCAAATAATGAGACAAATCTGTTCATATTACATCTAAAAGTGCTTATTAAACATTTCAGACTAGGTTATTACATTGTAAGTACAACAACAATAAGAAACACATATTTTAATATATTAATATTGTACTGTATTACTGCATTATAAGTATTCACAACTGTCAAATGGAGACTAAAGGTAAAGTGTAATACTGTACACTTTATTATTGACAAAAACATTAATGCCAAAAATCTTTTTTTAAACTGTTGATAATCAATATTTGAAATTATTGTTCAAACATGTAACTACTGTCAACAATGATGATGTAGCAAAAAAGTGAAAAAAACATCATGTTAACACACCAAATAGCCCCACCCCATCAAAAACAGTGTACAGCTTTACACTTTACAATAAGGATCCCTTTAATATTTGTGGATATTTATAATGCAGTAATACACAATATTATATGTTAAAATATGTGTTTCCTAATCATTATTGTGCTAACAAGGTAGTCTGAAATCTTAAATACATGAAGAGATTTGGCTCAGTGTTTGGAGAGAAACCAGACAGTTTAGTCTCTTTTTTGACCTGAATTATTGCATAATAAACACTTATTAATAATTTATAGAGTGTTTACAGATGAATTAATAACCTATAATCTATAAACTCTTTAAAAGCCATCTATAAGGAAAGTCTTATTGTAAAGTGGTACCCTTTTAAAAAAATTATTAGATCACAAGTGTTTGAACATGTGTGACTGGTTAAATGTTTTGTGTGAAAGGATGTTGAACAAAGACTTGGCCCCTATATGAATATTGTGAAAATCCCAGATGCACCACTGTGTTGACACGATGCATTCCTGACATTCTCCTTCAGTTTGCTCGCTCTGACCTCTAACAGACCGGTGACATCACAAACTGCTCTCACCTGAGACGGCGTACTCCCCGTTCGGAGAGGCGACGGTGATGGCGGAGGCGTTCCCGATGCTCTCCACGGGGCCCAGGCCCACGTGGTTACTGAAGCTCAGCACGTGCCAGCCCATGACTTTGGCCAGCTGCTGCACGGCGTGCACCTGATGCTGCGACATCTGCAAAAAAACGAGGCGCGCCGTCACAACCAGCCTCAACCGCAAAGCCTGCGTGGAAAATTGAATCAATCAATCAATCAATCAAAGCGATACCTGCGATAGGAGGAAGTCCTGCAGCTCCTGCTCCTGGTGGGACAGAGAGATGACCCGCCCGTCTCTGTGGACGACCCGGATCTGCTCCACCCCGATGTTGAGCTGCAGCTGAATGGATCTGAAGACAGAGAGAAAAAACACGATGAGCTTCTCTAATCGTGAGCGGTTAACCGTGCAGCTCCTCCTCTTACTTGCAGATCTGCTCGTAGCCGTGCGAGGTGATGAGCACCTTCACGCTGGACTCGTAGACGTCGTTGATGTTGGACCAGTGAGCCTGGATCTGAGGGTCTTCGATCCGGCTGGCCAGGCTGTCGATGGTTCGTGCCGTCCTGATAAACAAACATGTAAAACATCTGCTGTAAAACAAGGCTTTATTACAGAACATATCTACATTAAATAAATAAAAAATCTTTTTCTTTTCAGCGACACGTCTTTATCATAAACTCTATGGAGGACCGAATCTGACATGATTTGAAATAAGAAATTTATAATTTGACCGATACATAAAAATATCACCTTAAAATGCACCAATTAAATGCAAAAATATTAACTTTACCTCATGTTTTATAATTTAATCAACCTTCTTTTATTTTTCCAGCTTAGTTCCAATAAATTATAGCACATAATTAACATTTTACTTTTTAAAAATAAAGATTTTTTGTTTTTTCTTTTACTTGTACATGCATTTGTCTCTTAAATGATTACCGTATTTATTCATGTATACGACCTCAAGTATAATGCAATCATTTTTTCAGATTAAAAAATGATTGCTCATTGATTGCTCATTTGTTAATATATTAACAAATTTTAATATTTCCTTCCGACAAGTTTTCATGTGTTTTTACATTTCTCTCTCTCCTGTTTTTACTTTACTTTATGCATTTCTCCCTCATTATGTAAATAAGGTGGGTGGGGCTTTTGGGGTCAGCTCTTCTCCTATTGGTCAACAGACGGGAAGCAGCAGATGTACTGGGCATGCTGCTGTTTAGCTTCAAGTTTAGTTTAAAACAAAGTAAAAAGAAGAACAAAACAATCTTTTTTAAACAGTAAAATGTTATTTATGTGTTAAAAATATAAATAATTGAAACCTAGCTGGAAAAAATTTTGAAGGTCAACTAAATGATAAAACATGAGGTAAAGTTCTCCTTTTTTAATTTGATTGGTGCATTTTAAGTGTATTTATTTATTGATCCATTTATATATTGCTGCTTTTATTTCTAATTATGTCAGTTTTGGTCCTCCATAAATCTCTCTTTGCTGCTGCATTTTTATCTCATGAATTAATGTTAAAATATGCAGACAAATATACCTAAAGTGGCTGTGATGTGCATATCAAAGCATATAAAATGTGCATATCAAAGCATATAAAATGTGAAACATGAAATGAAAAGATAAATTTCGCCACCTCCTGGTCAGATGTGGCGCTGCAGGTTGGACATGTTTGAGGCGTAGCTACCTGCTGCGTAGGAAGATGTGTTTGGCCTGTTTGATGATTTTCTCCAGCAGCCCCTCGCCCTGCTGCAGGCCGGAGATTTCAGCCTTGTCGTACGCCATGGGGCCCGCGAGGCGCAGGCGTTTGTGGCCGAACGGAGCGCTGGCAGGGTGCGGCATGACCACGGAGCTCAGCTGCTGCTTGTGGAACTGCAACAAGGACGTGGTGGAGTTAAACAAGACGAGTAAATGTTAAAAAATACGTGCAAAGATTTACGGTTTCTCACTCATTCAGGAAAAATGAAGCAAAAGATATTTATATATTAATTTGAGTGACCAAAGTTTGACCCGCCAATTAGTTCACTCATCAAGCAGTTGAAAATAAAACTATGAAAGTAAAAATAAAACTGGTTTAAAAATTTGGCAAGAGATGTAAAAATTTTATTTGTGGTAAATAAGAGGCATAATGTGTTCTTTATGTTTTTGTTGTTTAATTATCTCTACTTTCATATGGTTCTGTATGTTGTTTTCATGATTAAACCCAGCAAAATTAACTATTTCAAAGGTAACAGATCTTTGTAATACTTAGTTTATTTTCATAATGACTTTAATTGCTGGATGTTCAGCCCCTCAGCTGTTGACCTGCAGTAACTGTGGAACCTGGAGCAGTTAAGTTAAATATCCCTGATCCAACAGGAAGAGACTCGCCTCTCTGATCATCTGATGCAGGTTGTGTTCCAGGACATAAAGATGGTCGTCTGGTTTGGGTTTCTCTGGAGAAGCACGACTGTTCTTCTTCTCTCCCGTGGAGTGGCACAACGAGATCGACAGCTGCAGACCTAAAGTATTTAGTTAAAATTATGAAGCGTCACAAATTACCAACATTCCTTCTTGTTAAATCCAAATAATAATAATAATCCTCATGTTATTCCTGGTGTAAAGCAGAGTTTCTGACCTGGGAAGGGCTGTGAGATGATCTGATTCTTCACCACGATGTGAGGGATCTGGGATTTAATCTGGACAGCTTCTCTGGACAGCTGAGCAAAGATTTCCTTACAGAGCAAAACGTTCTGAGCCGCCTCCAGTTTGAGGTGCCACGGCTGCGATCCTGAGTGTGGAGGAAAAAAACACAGGATTTTTAGCAAAGATCTTATGAAGAATTCAGTGGAGGGAAGGTAAACATGTAAATGTTTTTATTTAATGAAGTTGTGTGTGCAGAACGAACCAGCTTTAGGTTTTTGTGGCCTCCTGAACAGGTTTACAGTTCCCAGGTCCCCGATGTCTGGAGCCTGCTTCTGAATGGAGACCTGAACAAATAAACAGCAACAAATGTGTTTGTTTTTTTCATCTCAAACACCCAGTGTTCTCTAACACGTCCTGATCACATTTTTACAAATACAAAAGCAACAAGTGTCAAACCTTGATATAAGCCGATCCCTCCAAGTCACTGGGGATCTGGACGTTTAGAGGACAGTAGTCCTCTGGGACCTTTTTGTCTAGATCAATGTCTGTGTTTTTGATCACCTCAAACGTTCCGTGGTGAGGAAACAGAGAACCTGCGAGGGTGAGAAACGTTAACTAGAAGGTTTAAAACGCGCTCCGGTTTGGTTATAACCCTCAGAGGCCTTCTTCTCACCGGCGCTCCGGTAGCTGAGGTCTCCCAGAATCTTGTCTCCCACTTTGCGGAGTTTCCACTGGGAGCGAAGTCGAAGCAGCTCGGCGTTGAAGTCCCTCTGCCTCCGGTTCTCCTGGTTCTCTGCGACAGACTTGTTGAGCTTCTCCGCTCCTTTCAGGAGGACCTGCGCTGCCGTGGCCAAAGATTTCTTTTTGCTGATGAGCTGGAACACCTGAGGGGTCTGCAGGCCGGTGAGAGAACGAAGCACAAATCTTCAGAAATTACTACCGCGTGCTTCACTGTTCGAGGAGAACTCGTCCGGTGTTCTCCACGTGCTCACCTTGCCAGCGGACGGATCTTGTGAAACAGGATCTAAGGCCATGTACTTCTTCTCCTTCACCACGCTCAGCACGTCGTACAGCACACACATCTCTGTCAGGGCGCTGCGCAGGTTGTTACGCACAGAGTCCCACGGCCACAGAGATGGCTGAAACTTCACCGTGCCTGAGAAAATAAAAACAACTTTTTAATGCACACATTAAATAAAATAGGATGGTAAAAAGTTGGATTATGTTGTTTTGGATCAATTCATTCAGACAATATTTGTTTTTTCTTTCAAAATAATGCAGTTAAAGAATTAGCAATTATTAAATAAACCCTTCCTTAACTTATCATCTTATTTTGCTTGTATTTATTCTTTAATCATCTCAAATCCTAGCTGGAAATGTTAAAACAAAGTTTATTTACTAAGCAAATTTGCTTTTAATAAACTTTTATTTATAGAACCATCATAGTTAGGTTTGTAGTACTTTACAAACTTGAATAAATAAGGTAAAATATTATTTTAGTGTAATTTAATTAACTAGAATAAAATAAGTTCATACAACCCCAGATGATTTCTTTAACTACAGCCCATACAAAAACAAGTCATTCTCAGCCATCTGTCCAGTACACCGTACCTTCATCTTCCTCAGGTTCCTTGCCCCACTCTCGGTCCCTGGGCTCACCATCAACCACGTCCTCCTCTGAGTCGGACCCCTGGCTAAAATCAATCCTTTGTGCCAACTTTGACAGGTTCTGGGACATGGATAAAGGTGGGACATATGTCTCTGTGCCATCCAGAGCCACTTCCTGGACCTGTTTCTCACAGGAAGACTCGATGCTGATCCTGACTGCTGGGCTGCCGGACATGGTGAGAGGAAGGCTGGGAGGAAGAGGAGAAACAGAAAAAAGCATGTGAATGAGCTGAGTGGCTTCACCTAGTTAATCTGATTTATTTAAAGCCTGGTTAAATAAAATTAAACTAAGTTAGGTGATGTATTTGGGATTATGGCAGTAAGAGTCCACTTCTGTTTATATTTTGTTTTCAAAGAGACAGACTTGTAAACTTTTAAAGTTAACTTAAGCAGCTGTATTTAACTTTTACATCTTGTATATCTGCTTAAATTTTAGCTTTTTTAATAACATCCCACATACTGTAACCACAAGAAAAGGACAAAAAAATAAACACTGACAAAGCAAACCTTGAAAGCCCAAAACTGAATAAATAAAAACAAATCTCTCGTCTTCTTGGAAGCAAAATATAAAGAAATAAAAAAGACAGTGACGTCGGATAAGTTACTTCGTCTATAACACCTCCTCAGCTGAATTCTTTGTATTTTCCTGCGTAAAGATAGCAACATTAAGCTAGCTTTAGCCATTTCTTTGATCAACTGAACAAAATAAAAACACCAGAAGACAAGGAAACAGTTTAGATGACAACATATAGCATGACTCAAAGAAATCTCACCTCTAGTCTTCCAAATAAACGCAAAAATAAATGTTTATTCACGGAAATTAGTTGACGTTAGAAGCAATATGAGAGGCTCATTCTTCGCTGTGTGAACGCAGAAAATAGTGGGTCTGCATCATTAATAGACCGGCGCACTCAACGGGGAGCTGAGTAGGCGGGGCTTGACCATCATCCAGCGATGCCAACGAGTAGATTTGGTGAATCTACTGTAAATTTTGTATATCCAGACACTGCATTAAATATTGGTATTCTGCTTTAAACAATATTTTTGTGGGCAGTCTATGTTTTACAGAGACATTCTCCTCTTTTGCCGATCGTCGTCAAATGTAGCCTGGGCTGGGGTAAAACGAGCAAACACCAGTGTATCCACATAACAGTCCCCCAAGTGCTTTTGTGTTTTTCTATAAAAATCAAAACCGGCTGTACTTTTATATGATCTTTAAAAATATTTTTATATTTTTTGAGTAATTTGTGTAAAAAAAAAGAAAAAAAAAGAAAGCACGAAATATATTTACGTAGGAACAGTAGGAACCAATCTTTGGTATATACGGAACGGATACGGCGGGCAGTTTAAACCGCCGGAAATTACGTTTGGTTACGACCGTTCGTTTTCTCAGTCGGACATTTTTGCAAATAATCGCTAGTTTTTCTGTCTATTCTATGCTTTTCGTTTTTAAAGTTACACTATTCACTCATTAAACGCCTCATTGGGTTGTGATGTTTGCTACAAAAAGTAGTTTGTTTGTGCACCGAGTGAGAGAAGCTAACCTAAATTAGCTTAAATTAGCCTCAGCTGCTTTTGAAATGTTCGCGTTCACATCTGAGAAAAATGAAAAGAAAAGTGTCGAAATTAAGACTGAGTCCCAACGAAGAGGCTCGGATAATACGAGAGGAACATGAAAGAAGGAGAAAACTACGAATACAGCAGGTAATGTTAGAAGAAATCATAAGTTTCACGATATATTCTTTACCATCATATCCCTATATTTAGCTTTCTAGCTAAAATAAAACAGATAGAAGTGTTTTGCATAGTTACTTTTATTGCAGCATCATTTTCACTGTTGGTTTCATAATATACGTGTTTCTAAAGTTAAAATGCATGTTGTAATTACAAAATAACTTAAAATCGACCTGTTATGTTTAATAATTAAACTTCACACATTACGATCATATGTTTTATTATTAATATTTTAGCTCTGTTTGACAGTCACTGAATAATCTAAAATGGTTAAAGGGAGTTAAAGCTGTCTCAGTTTGGTTCAGTTTCTTAGCTTCATTCTTTGTTTGTGCGTCCAGGTTCGAGAGCAGCAGAGGCACATCGCCCTGCAGATCCGCCGTGAGGTCGAGCAGAGGCGCCAACATGAGCTGGACCAGCTGGAGCAGGAGCTGAGGGAGGACTGGACGCGACAACAGAATGACAAACTCCAGACGCTGCAGAGGTTATACCAAGAGAGCCTGCAGCTTGTCGGCCAGAGCCACAGGAGTGCAAAAGAAAATGTGAGAGACATTATCATAATCTGTCTTTATTATTAAAGACTAGAAGTTAATGAAGCTCTCTCAGCCCTTTGGTCCAGTTTGTTGTTGAAGAATCTTGGTGCAAACTTGGTGTAGGTTGTAAAAATGTGATTTTCATTTTGCTTTAGGAACCTGACCTGGCAGCTGTTGCTCAGAGGGAGGAGGAAAATCGTGCCAAAGCAGAGGAGCGTTATCGAGAAGCCCTGAAGGAGCTCAAAACGCAAAAGATCAGAGATCATGAGAGGCAAAACCAGTAAGACATGTTCTAAAATAACCGGAATGTTTTATTTTTACGTCAGATTAGAATTTAAAAAACTTCCTCTTTGCTGATCTGTAGAATTGTTAACGCCAGGAAGAAGGCTCTACAGGCTGAAAAGGAAAGATCAGCCAAAGTGGCCAGCCTCCCTCCTCCTCTAAACCCCATCCAGGTGATCTGCCTGAAAAATAAACTGAAACAAAACAATAATTTAAATCATTTTCTGTTGATGTTTCTTTGAAACAAACAGCACACTGACTCCTGGCTTTAGAAAATAATTGATTGGACTGATTTAGTCTAAAGTGAGAGTAATAATTGTGACACTTGTTCAAGCAGAACATCGATGTGAAGAAGCCACACATGGTGAAGAGATGTGATGTGAGTGCGTTTGCCTCCACACGTTACCACATGCTGGAGAATATCGTAGAGCGGGAGGCAGACACGGCTCAGGTAGGACCGCTCAGTTGGACTGTCCGTGCCTCCTGTCGGACTTCTCTAACCCGTGGTTGGATCTGCAGCCCGACGCCCACAGAGAGGCCGAGCTGGAGGCGAGGAGGCTGCAGGAGCTTCAGGAGGAGGAGAGGAGGAGGAGGGAGGAGCAGCTGGAGAAGGCTCGGGTCAGAGGGAGGCAGGCTCTGAGGAGGGAGCAGCTGGTGCAGGTAGTTCACCCAGATTCACCGCTTCTGTTGAAACTTTGACTGACGGCATGAAAACAGCTTTAAAGTAGTGAAAGGAGATTTTCCCCTGGATGCAGCCACCTGTGTTTTCCTTCCTCAGGACCGGGAGCGTTTGCTGGTGGAGCTGGAGCACCTGCAGCAGGTGGACCTGCTGAGGAGGAGGCAGCAGGTGTCTCAGATGCCGCCGCAGATCTTCCAGCCTCTCTACAAGAGACAGGAGACGAGGGAGGACTTTCAGAGGCAGCTGGAGTTCGCCTTCGAGGACATGTACACCGGAGAGAGGCGTAAGAAGCCTTCTGTGTGTTACTGCACAGCTTCTCAGAAAACTTAAAGGGAGCCACACTTTGTAACATTAGACTTTATTTGATAAACATTCATTTTAACTAGAAAATAAAAGCTGTAAAAATACTGTAGGATGTTTAGTTTTTATCATTTTTATCAAAAGCCTACAGTGTTTTTACTGTCTTTATTTTCTAGTAAAATATATGTTTATCAAATAAAGTTTAAACTACTAATCAAGGATCCCTTTAAAGAAAAGCTACAATATTTTGGTTTTAGTCCTAAAAGACCATCCTTAAACCTCATCTGTGTTTTGTCTCAGGGGTTAAAGGTGACCTGGTGGTCCAGCTGGAACCTGAGCCTCTTCCAGGTGCTTCAGATGGCAGCCAGGACCAAGAGCTGGATGTTTCTCTGGATGAAACCAGTCCTGAAGCAGAACATGTGCAGACTGACTCAGAGCGAGAGGCTGGAAGCACCGAGCAGGAAACATCCACTGATGGTGACTTGACTCTAAATCTAGTTTCATTCAGTTAAATCTTCTTGTAACAACCAGCCAACATAATAAATAAAACATTTTTAATTTGGCAGCAGAGCCTTCGAGGCCTCCTCCTCCCAGACGAGCTCTGAGGAAACTCCTGGATCGGATCAGGAACCAGAGGAGCGAGTGGGTCAGCAGCAGCAGCAGCAGCAGCAGCAGCCGTGTCTCTGATTCACCCACTGTCTTCACTGATCAGATCCCAGAACGAGACACGAGCGTCGAGTCAGGATCTTTACAGAGTGAAGAGAAACTTAAAGAGGTTCCTGAAGCCACCATCCCTCCACCAGGTCAGTCATTCTGTTATTACTTCCGCCAAGGGAGGAGGTAATGTTTTCAGTCGCGTATGTCTGTCTGTCGTTCTGTCGTTCCTCCGTTCTGTCATTCTGTCGGTCTGTGGACAAAATTACTCAAAA
>JAUBOC010000077.1:2398371-2411356 GCA_032275365.1 Anablepsoides cearensis
CATGAATGAGTCAAAGCAAGGCTTTGGGCACGTTTTTGATGAGAGGATAACATTATAACATGATAAAAAAACTCAAATAAGTTGATTTTACATGATATAGCCCCTTTAAACACTATATTTCTTTATTATATTTTGAAGTCCTGCTCAGTTATCTCTGCACTCACAGTCATGTTGACACAGGTGTGATGACGTTATTACGGTAGAGGGAAAATTTCTACCGTAGGCCAACTTCATACCGTTTCTACCACATATACAGCGCAGCCCTACCATACAGTAAATACACCTCCGATGTGTGTCCATCTACAACTTATTTCAATGAAAAATGCTGTGATAAACAGCGATGGTGTCCTTTTATTTGTAAACAGCCAAGCTGAAATATGGAACCTGCTTCCACTATGAATGTGGATACAGGTAAAGTTTTAGAACCTCTTCCTGTTACAAACATGATGCTGCTGTTTATGCACCAGATTAAAAAAAACTAAATGTTTTCATCTATCTTTTATTCGTGCATCTAAACATCTGTGCAGCACCCTCCTCACCCCTACTTCCCACAGCCTTGCATTGCTTTTTTTGTTTTTCACAACATTTACTTATACAATTATAACATAAAATCAAACACATTGTTGCACGAACAGAGAACAAAAAGGTGCAAACAGTAAATCTGCTAGCTTTAACATCCAGGGAACATTTGATCTTAACCATCTCTGAATGAGCCGAGCTAAAAACACCAAACATCTGGTCGGCTTCACGTTGATTTTAAAGTTTTTTTTGTTGCTTGACAGATTTCCTGCAGGAACAACTGCCTCTGATTTTTAAAGCACGTGACTGAAAATGAAACATTTGCATCATTAAAGTGATAAATGTTTCTGTTCCCCTCCTCATGATCAGGGACCGTCCTGGAGTTCCAGTGGGGTCCAGGAAAAGACCTGCAGAAACACACAGCTCTCCTTCAGAGGTCCAGCCGCAGGGTGGAGGAGATGAAAACCAAAGCAGCTGGAGCAAAAACTCAGCCTCAGAACAAAGATCCAGTTAGAGCCGGATCGGTCTCCTGTACGGCAAAAACTGCTGCAGAACCTCAGAAGAACAGTGGGACAAAAAAATCACAGTTTCTCTCTTCAGGTACGATTACATTAATTTACACTTGATAAAAAAATGTGTCTGAGTGGCAAAAAACAAACTGAAGTTAGAGCTGGTTTTAGATCAAAAACGTGTTCCTCTGTTGGTCTTTGTAGATTATTTTAAACAAACTTAAATGTTAAAAATAAATCAGCTGTTTAACTATCTTCTCAGATCACAGCTCCAACCTGAAACCAGCAGCTGAGCTGAAGATCTGCACTGTGGAGCAGAGGAAACACAACCTGTCTGTGATGCACAGGAGAACTCAGAGGTTTGACCCCGAGCTGTTCTTTCCTCTCAGCTCGCTAACTGTCTGCATCTGACTGTATCTGACTGACTGTATCTGTCTGTCTGACTGTATCTGTCTGTCTGACTGTATCTGACTGACTGACTGTATCTGACTGACTGTATCTGTCTGTCTGACTGTATCTGACTGACTGTATCTGTCTGACTGTGTCTGTCTGTCTGACTGTCTGTCTGACTGTGTCTGTCTGTCTGACTGTCTGTCTGACTGTGTCTGTCTGTCTGACTGTGTCTGTCTGTCTGACTGTCTGTCTGTCTGACTGTCTGTCTGACTGTGTCTGTCTGTCTGACTGTGTCTGTCTGTCTGACTGTGTCTGTCTGTCTGGCTGTATCTGTCTGGCTGTATATCTGTCTGTCTGACTGTATCTGTCTGACTGTGTCTGACTGTATCTGTCTGACTGACTGTATCTGTCTGACTGTGTCTGTCTGTCTGACTGTCTGTCTGTGTCTGACTGTATCTGTCTGACTGTATCTGTCTGTCTGACTATCTAACTGTATATCTGTATGGCTGTATCTGTCTGGCTGTATATCTGTCTGGCTGTATCTGTCTGTCTGGCTGTATCTGTCTGACTGTATCTGTCTAACTGTATATCTGTCTGTCTGGCTGTATATCTGTCTGGCTGTATATCTGTCTGACTGTATCTGTCTGTCTGGCTGTATATCTGTCTGACTGTATCTGTCTGTCTGACTATCTGTCTGGCTGTATCTGTCTGGCTGTATATCTGTCTGGCTGTATATCTGTCTGTCTGACTGTATCTGTCTGACTGTATCTGTCTAACTGTATATCTGTCTGTCTGGCTGTATCTGTCTGGCTGTATATCTGTCTGACTGTATCTGTCTGTCTGGCTGTAAATCTGTCTGACTGTATCTGTCTGGCTGGCTGTATCTGACTGACTGTATCTGTCTGACTCTCTGTCTGTCTGTCTGACTGTATCTGTCTGTCTGACTGTATCTGACTGACTGTATCTGTCTGACTGTGTCTGTCTGTCTGACTGTATCTGTCTGACTATCTGTCTAACTGTATATCTGTCTGACTGTATCTGTCTGTCTGGCTGTATATCTGTCTGTCTGACTGTATCTGACTGACTGTATCTGTCTGACTGTGTCTGTCTGTCTGTCCGACTGTGTCTGACTATCTGTCTAACTGTATATCTGTCTGGCTGTATCTGTCTGTCTGGCTGTATCTGTCTGGCTGTATATCTGTCTGGCTGACTGTATCTGTCTGTCTGACTATCTGTCTAACTGTATATCTGTCTGTCTGGCTGTATCTGTCTGGCTGTATATCTGTCTGACTGTATCTGTCTGTCTGGCTGTATCTGTCTGGCTGTATCTGTCTGACTGTCTGTCTCTCTGTCTGACTGTATCTGACTGTCTGTCTCTCTGTCTGACTGTCTGTCTGTCTGTCTGACTGTATCTGTCTGTCTGACTGTGTCTGTCTGTCTGGCTGTGTCTGTCTGTGTCTGACTGACTGTATCTGTCTGACTGTGTCTGTCTGTCTGACTGTGTCTGTCTGACTGTATCTGTCTGACTGTGTCTGTCTGACTGTATCTGACTGACTGACTGTATCTGTCCGGCTGTATCTGTCTGACTGTATCTGTCTGTCTGTATCTGTCTGACTGTATCTGTCTGTCTGACTGTATCTGTCTGTCTGACTGTGTCTGTCTGTCTGACTGACTGTGTCTGTCTGACTGTATCTGACTGACTGTATCTGTCTGTCTGACTGTGTCTGACTGTGTCTGTCTGTCTGACTGTGTCTGTCTGACTGTATCTGACTGACTGACTGTATCTGTCCGGCTGTATCTGTCTGACTGTATCTGTCTGACTGTATCTGTCTGTATCTGTCTGACTGTATCTGTCTGACTGACTGTATCTGTCTGTCTGACTGTGTCTGTCTGACTGTGTCTGTCTGTATCTGTCCGACTGACTGTCTGACTGTATCTGTCCGACTGACTGTCTGACTGTATCTGTCCGACTGTCTGTATCTGTCTGTCTGGCTGTATCTGTCTGACTGACTGTATCTGTCTGACTGCATCTGACTGTATCTGTCCGACTATCTGTCGGTCTGACTGTATCTGTCGGTCTGACTGTATCTGTCTGTCTGACTGTGTCTGTCTGATTGACTGTATCTGTCCGACTGTCTGCCTGACTGTGTCTGTCTGATTGACTGTATCTGACTGTATCTGTCCGACTATCTGTCTGTCTGACTGTGTCTGTCTGTCTGTGTCTGACTGTGTCTGTCTGTCTGTGTCTGACTGTATCTGTCTGTCTGTGTCTGACTGTATCTGTCTGTCTGTGTCTGACTGTATCTGTCTGTCTGTATCTGTCTGTCTGACTGTATCTGTCTGTCTGACTGTATCTGTCTGACTGTATCTGTCTGACTGTATCTGTCTGACTGTATCTGTCTGTCTGACTGTATCTGTCTGACTGTATCTGTCTGTCTGCAGGCTGTACGAGCAGCTGGAGGAGGTCAAACAAATGAAAACCATCAGAACCAGACAAGAAGATTACGCCAAAAACAGACTGAAGGCCAAAGAATTCCACAAGGTTTTTATTTATTAAAAAACATTATTCTGCAGGTGTCAAACTGCTGAAGTGCTTCATCAACGATTTATTTTTTTTATCTCCGCAGAAAACGTTACAGAAGCTTCGTGCCAAACAGACTCGGTGACATGAAGATAATCTTTAATTGATTCTTTTAGTGTTTTAATTTATATTAATTTATTTGTAGTTTTTACATCAATAAACTGTTTTATGAACAGTTTGGTCTGAAAATTAATTTAATCTAAAGAGCTGAATATTTAAAAATCAACTTTCAAAACTAAAAAAAAACACATTCATGAAGATAATTATTTATGAAAATGGTATTATGGTACGAATCTTAAGGCTGTTTTTTTTTTTTTATCAAACCATCATTGCAGCAGAAAATATTTATTAAAAAGAATGAATCCTTTAAATTCAGTTTCAGAATCTTTTAAACAAATCACTGCGACTCGACAGATGTTAGTTTTGGTAGCGGTTCAGTAAAACAAAAGGTTTCCTCTGCAGACAGGAGGCCACGAGTTTAAAAACGATCTGTTCACAGTTTGGAGAACGTCACCGTCTTTGGACTCTTCTTCTCCATGGCAGCCTGAGCTGATTTCATCACATCCTGAGTCTGAAGCATGCTCATGTTCCACGCCACCTGCACAAACATAAACACAGAGTTAGCTCCGAGTTCCCAAACCTTCAGGAAACTCATGCAGGACGACGCTGCTTCCTCCAACCAGAGCAGGATCTGTTCAAATCATTTTAACCTCTAGTTTCAAAGGTTCAGCAGAGAAGTGTCCTCACCATGTAGTGCAGCCCCTCAGCTACACTGTGGTCTCTGGAGTAGATGAGGTTCAGTTTGGTTCCCTGCACGGCCACAGGACTGCGAGCTGCGATCTCCCCCGCCACCTCCAGGGCTCCGGCCATCAGGGCCTCCTGATCTGCAAACACTCGGCTGCAGGCGGAGGGAAAAGAGAAAAGGTAAGGAACAATATTATTTATTAATCACCTGACAAAGACTGTTGATGATGGCTCTGAGGAATACAAAATAAAACAAACTAAAACCTACTTGTGTTTATAAAAGACAATTCATTTTTAATAACATAAGACAGTAAATTAACTTTCATGTGAAAAAGTCTCATCTCAGTGCTTATTAATGTAAACTTGGCACAGAAATTAAGAAAGTTAGTTTGTTAGACGAATGATTTGTTGTAAAAATGCTTCTTGGCAGTAAATCCTATGATTGGCAGTAGCTTTAAATCAAGTCAATAACAAGATCAGCTGTTTGACAGAAGATTTGGCAAATTTTTCATGAACAAAACCTCACATCCTCAGATCTACTTCTCATCCTATAAATGCATGTTCCTTACAAATGTGGCACTATTTAAAAGTTAAACACTAAGTTAACACTATTTTACTTTTTGAGCTAAACTTATTTATCTGTCTTTTGTCTGTTTCGGATGCGTTAGAAAAAAATATCTAACAAACCACTGAACTGATTTTAATGACACTCTGAGGGTAAATATTTGATGTAAAATGACACAGATTGAAGATGACCACCAGTTATTGAACTTTACAGAATTAGCTTTAACTCAGTTTTACATACTGAGCTAAAGCTACATTATAAACATGTCATCTTGATTTTAGTGCTGCCAACTTTGTCCCTTGATTTAGTGAGTTTTCTGACCCCAATAATTATTGTATTTTTTCTTCTAAAAGCAACAAATAGCATTTTTTTCCTGGGGTTATTGGGGACTTTGGTGAGTAGCATGTGGTGCACTGATCTCTCCAACAGTCTAGATCACAATTATTCACAAATGTCTAAATGTGAGCCGTCACATCGGAACAAGGATTGAGTCCAAAAGTGGGATGTGGAAAAACAGGCAGACACAGGGTTTTGATTTAAACGTGCAAAAGTTGAATTGCCAAAATATAATAAATTAATGCCTCATCAATGTATCATTTGAATGAACTGTCTGAAATATAATCCTAAAAAATGTTTGAAGCATTTTTTGAGCAGTAACAAAAAAATCTGATTTTGAGGAAAAATTACGTTAAAATTTAGAATTTTCCTCTGTGAGCGGCAATGTTTTTGTTTCTTTCCAACTGGGAAATCTTAATATACAAATAATATTTGAGGTTTACTCTTAATATTAACATCAAAAATTACTCAATTTACATAAAATTAGGATTCAGACCAAACAGTCATGCATTAATGTAACCAACAAGACAAATTAAGTCATACCTCTGGACAAGCTTGACATAATAATGATCCAGGTATCAAAATGTAGCTTTTAAAGCCAGAAATCTGAGAATGTAATGAGGTTATTTTGACCAAATTTGACTTAATCCTCATTTCGATATGATGAGTCACAAATATGCACATTAGGTGACGACATCATCTAGTAGCTTTTAGGACCACTGATCGTCGTCTGGTCAGCTGATCAGATTTTAATTTAAGATCAGATTTAAGGGCCACCTGTGTTTTTACCTGACCAACCCGCTGCTCTTGGCTTCATCGGCGTACATTTTCCTGGCTGTCAGAGCGAGCTCGTTCACCAGACTGAAGGACAAACACACACACACGACACCACAGAGTCAAACTTTATAAAAAGACAAAGTCTAACAGACTGAAACAGAACCAGGCATGAAAACACACAGGGTCATTTAATGCAGTTTTATAAAGGCTGTGAGTGAAACAAATAAAAATGGTTTAGTTCACCTGCGGCTGCCAATCACTTTGGGAAGTCTTTGAAGGGTTCCAACGTCAGCTGCGAGTCCGATATCCACTTCCTGTAGAGACAGAAACACCTGAGACTCGTGTTTTAATTTGTCTTCAGAGCTGTTTCTTTAACAAACCCAGCTCTAAATCTGCACACATGTTAAATTTATCATTTAAAATGATTCTTTTCATCAACGTGAACTCAGGTTCTAAGGACTGAGGTTCAGTCCATCTTTCTGTTTCTCTTTATTATTCAGAAATTTCCCTCAGTTTTATGTTGAGATTATTTTTTCTTGTTGAGTTTAATTCTAGATTTTCCACGTACTTTAACCTGAAACCAGGCGTCCTGGCTGCAGAGGCGAATGTCGCAGGCTGTAATCAGGTCAACTCCTGTTGGAAAAAAAACACAACAAACTGAAACAAGACGGCTTTTTTCACTCCTCACATGAATAAATGCAACAAAATCACTTCGAATTTCTTAGGAACTAATGTTAAGGAATTCAAATCAGTACGTTAACCCACAAAAACACAAATAATCCTAAAATACTGAGAAACTTAAAATTTATTGCAAAGTTGGATCAATACAGAAGCTGAAAATAAAAGCTGACAAAATAAAAGATTCTGACTTTAGTTAAAGCATATTAATGAATGTTTTAGTGCAAATTTTATTATAGTGATGATCTAAGTATCATAAATGTGAGAATAACTGAAGTTTATTTTTTTCTTTAACATTGGTATTGTTTGAAATTATTATTATAGTTAAGATTTTTTAAATAGGGGCAGATTAAGATTTTTTTCTTCTTTCTGATACCTTTCAATTTTTATATATATAATATATATATATATGTATTTTTTGTATGTAAATTTGTTTTGTTTTTAAATTAAATGAATAAATGGATAAAAATTGGAGTTTATTTTATCAAATGCAAATATAAATATTTTAAATGTTCATTTTTTAAACAGTGTAAAATGTTTTTCACAAATCAGTTTTTCTCTGCATCACAGTTTTTAATGATTTAATAAGATTTAAAGACATTAAAGAGTCCAGATGTTGCTGTGATAAAACTAATATAATGACAGGAAATGTTAGATTTTAATCTTTAACAGGGAAAGTTTAAGTTTTGAGATATTCTCTATAAAAATGTGATGATTTATTCCTGACAGAAGAAAACTATGTATTTATTTTTATTTTTTATTTTAAAGTCTCACCTCCTCCGATGCAGGCGCCATGAACAGCCACCACTACAGGCTTCGGACACTACAGGAGCAGAACAACGTCAACATTTTCATTCAGATTTTCTTTTTTCTGGGTGAATATCTGGAGCTCTGACCTTCTCTATGACGGAGAAGGTTTCTTGATACTTGGTGATGGTTCTTCTCATGTTCCAGGCGATCCTGGCCGTGTCATCGCCTTCCGGCTGGAGAATGTCACCTGCCATGTCCATCAGGTCCAACCCTGGAAATCAGCAGAGCAGAGGGAATAAAAAAACATCAGACTCTAAAGGAAGCGAGGGCGTTAAAGCCGCCCGACACCCACCGGCAGTGAAGATTTTCCCTGCTCCAGAAACCACCACCACCCTGCAGTCTTTGTCCTCAGAGATCTCAGTAAAGCACTCCACCATCTCTCTGAAAAACACTCAGAACTTTAAAATCATTTCACACAGGAGCTTCAGATCTGAAAATATGTAAAGCTGTGTTAATAATAAGAAATAAAACATTTTCCTAACAGCGCTGTGAAATCCAACAACATTTAACTCCAGACAAATTTAAAGAGAGATTCCTGCCTCCAGAAAGCTTTGTTCATGGCGTTGAGTTTCTCAGGCCGGTGGAGTTGGACGTGTGTGATGGACTCTGCGGGGCGACTGATGGCCAGCGTGGTGTAGGGCGAAGAGGTGGGTCCGTCTGAGGACGACATGGTTCTGATGAGAGCCTGAGCAGGCAGCCGGAACCTCGGGTCTGAGAGGGAAGAAAAACAACAGTGTGGTTTCATTCACAGGAACTGGATCTTTTTTTTTTTTACTTTAATCTTCACCTTTCTTTATATATGCTCATTTTTCATATTTCTCTCAAATTTTATAGCTTTTATGACATTCCATCCTTTC
The DNA here is from genome assembly GCA_032275365.1 of Anablepsoides cearensis. Classification (NCBI taxonomy): domain Eukaryota; kingdom Metazoa; phylum Chordata; class Actinopteri; order Cyprinodontiformes; family Rivulidae; genus Anablepsoides; species Anablepsoides cearensis. The sequence goes on from JAUBOC010000077.1 coordinate 2,407,141, forward strand.
AGTTCACCTCTTCATACAAGGTTATACTATTTTTCTTTAGACAATCATTGCTTCTTTCATATGCAGAAAAAAATCTAATACTCCCACTCCTAATAATAAAAACAAACTTTGTTGAGATATTTTTAGGCAAACCCAGTAAAATACCATAGTAAAAGTAGATTTTAGAGTTTGGAAAAAAGGTTTCTGCAATAGTTTCGTAAAGCAGAGCGAAGCTGCAGTGGCGACCTTTAACACAAACCTTTTGTTTACCTTCAGTTAAGTTACGCATGTCACTCTAAACAGGTGCACTTCTAATAATACACAAGGACATTTAAAACTAATAAAAAATACAACAAGCTGATAAATCGAAACAGTTGCACTTACATTTGGGGATGGCCGACTTGATAATGAAGGATAACATCACCCTTTGAACCCAGCGCAGGAACTTTAGTTACTCATAAAATTAAAGCAAACAGACAGAGAGAGCAGGTTCACCTGATGCTAACTAGCTGCTAACGGTTAGCTCACAAAAGTCTTAGCTGGGTCAGTGACTGGCCTTCAGCTGATAGATGACTCAAAAAATGATGCGACTGTTTCTAGCCAAATTAAAAAAAAAATTAAACAGCAAGAATCATAACTTTAAATACTTTTAAAGCTGTTATCTGAACACCTTGGGTTCACTTATACGGTGGCCGATAAGCTCAAGTAACCTAGTGCGCAATCTGACGCTGGAAATCACAGCTTAAAACAGTTCGTTTAAGGATTTTTGATTTATATAGATTTGTAAGTTAGTAATTTTATAATAAATTATCTCTGTTGTTACAGCTCGAGTTTTACTAATACAAAAAAAGTTAAATTCAGCTCGAACAAAACTTCACCGGTCCACCGGTCTTTCTGTCCGGGTAGTTTCCGGTCCGTCCTCTTTTCCCCTCCGCCCCCGGTTCTTCTCTACTTTTCGGTCCACGTGTTAGCTAAAATATATTTTCCCTTAATAATTTAACCTAAAAAATTGGACCAAATGGCTTCATCCTTCGAGCAGATGAGGGCGAACGTTGGGAAACTCCTACGAGGGATCGACAGGTACACTAGATTAGCGAAAATAACGTAATCAGACGATCGTGCTAACGTTAGCTTAGCATGTTTGCTAGCAGAAACCACTCTTCGTATCTACTTTGTATTATTTACACTATTTTACCAGGGTGGATGATTTATCCAGTTTAGATTGGGATAGTTTTTTAGACGCTGAATCGTAATTTAATTTATTTAACGTTAGTTTTGAACTGAGCTAGAGTTAGCAAAGTTTGCTATAGTAAGATAAATTAAATACATTTTTCTGTTATTACATAATTATTTTTACAAAACTGCTTTCTACGTGTGGATTTTAAGATAAATATGTTGGAAGTGTTAAGTGTTTCTCTTCTGCATTATCTGATCTTGCATTTATATTAAGATATTTTATGTTTTATAAACTGAGGAAAAATATTGAAGCTCAACGTCTCAGGGCTGCTACTAATTAAAATAAAAATGTGCAAAAATAATAATAATTAATGTAAAATGTTCAAACAGAAATTTTATAGCTCACATTATCTGGAATTGAATGAATAGAACCATAACACATAAATTAGTTTAACCACTAAATGAATTAAAAATAGGCCTCAGGTTTTATTTGCCAGTTTTTCTTGTCAAGGAAAACTTAACTGAAGCTGCACAAGTTTCTAAAAGACAAGAAAAGTGGAGTTTATTTAAAAAATGTGCTCACATCTTTAGATTTCACTCATATCAGTTTAATGTGCCAACTGAGTACAACTGCATTCAAGTGCTGAAGTTTTACTTAACAGATATCAAAAAGGGAATAAAAACTAAACAACTTTAAAGAAACTTTTTCTCTAATTCAGTATGTGATTGTGTAAGCAATCTGCAAACAAGTGTTGATTTAATGGTACCTAACTTGTCTCGTCACAGGTACAACCCTGAAAACCTCACGACGTTGGAGCGCTACGTGGAAACACAAGCTAGAGAAAACGCCTACGACCTGGAGGCAAACCTGGCCGTGCTGAAGTTGTACGTTCCAACATACAGCCCAGATTATTAGTCTGTATCAGTTTTTATTCCAGGTTCGATTGAATGTTCTTGATCTTCAGACACACAGCGGCTCTTTATATTTACTCCTCAGGTACCAGTTTAATCCAGCCTACTTCCAAACTCCCGTGACGTCACAGATTCTGCTGAAAGCTCTGACCAACCTGCCGCACACCGACTTTACTCTCTGCAAGTGCATGATCGACCAAACACACGTATCCTTTTGGTGCTCCTACTGTTTCTGCTTTTATTTTGTTTATTTAACAGTTTGGTGGGTTTTGTCCTGAGGGTTTTGGGGGGTCTTCTTCCTTGACTGCTGTGTCGCAGCAAGAGGAGCGTCCCATCAGGCAGATCCTCTACCTGGGGAACCTGCTGGAGACCTGCCACTTCCAGAGCTTCTGGGTACGAGGCTCACAGAAACACACTGCAGCTGCGTTCAGCTCATTAAGACTCACTTGTTATTAGTTATTAACTTTTACAAACGTTTCTCTCCTCTTGGTGTTCCTGACAGGCGAGTCTGGAGGAGAACCGGGAGCTCATCGATGGCATTACTGGTTTTGAGGACTCTGTTCGAAAATGTGAGCAAACTGATGACAGTAAATTATTTGTTTTATTGGACTGTCTGCCAGCCAATCAGAAACTACATCCTGGTTTAAATGTCTCTGATCTTCTCCCTCAGTCATCTGCCACGTGGTGGGGATCACCTACCAGACCATCGAGCACCGGTTACTGGCAGAGATGCTGGGAGACCCGCTGGGTAAGAACTCTGAGCCAATCTGTGGCTTTTAACTTCTGAAGCCCCAAGTTTTTTCTCAAAATATCATGCAGAAATGTAACTGAGTGTATCCCAGCATTTACAAACTCTACTTAAATAATCTTGGTATCAAAATAAAGCAATTTTATTAAAAGTATTAAAGCAGCTGCTATGGCTTTAGAGAGATTGAGGATGAAACATTATTTTTTTTTTAATTCACTCTCACCTGAATAATTGTTTCATTAGACCAGAAAACTGAAAAAAAATTACAGATTGCAAGAAATTACAACCACTTAAAAAATAGTGTAACAGTGTAAAACAATGTTTTTTTTTTTACTTTGTGAATTTATTCAACAATTCATATCAATAAAACTTAAAAAAGTATTTCTGTGCAAAGTGGGTTTTAAAACATGAACAACATCCTGAGAGGAAAAAAAAAGCTTTGGAGGCTGTTAGCATAATCATTATGCTAACAGCCTCCAAAACTTTTTTTTCCCCCCTCCTTTAGTCGAGCTGCGCCCCACCTGAAATGGGGCTCGCCCCCCCACTTTGGGAACCACTGCATTAGACAATATATAACTTATTTAAAACCATAATAAATCAGACTAAAAACTCTTGGAAAGCATAAATCCACTTGTGGACATTACCTGTGCAAAGATTCATGCTGCTAAAATGAACTGGAACAAAGTTACAGAGTTTTTAGTAAAGAAATAATTTTGCATTTTCATTTCATTAAAAATTTTTCCTTTACAGATTTGTAATTATGCCATTTTGTACAGTTTCTTTACTTTCTGATTCAGCTGCTTGACGTTTGAACTGTGTTTGGTGGATGTAAATACAGTTGCCATGTAGAAAACGTAAAAAGCTGTTTTGTCCCAGTTAACCGGGGTCATGGGGCTCAGGAGGTTAAAGCAGCAAAATACTCAAATATGTGAATTATATAAAGGTACTGTGTAGAAATTAGAGGGGTTTAGTTAATGCCTAGTACGTAATATAATAAATATAACATAATTTAATATGATTTAATTCTCTTAATGCTTCTCACCTTTATTTCTTAAAGGGGCTATATCATGTAAAATCAACTTTTTTGAGTTTTATATCATGTTTTAATGTTATCCTCTCATCAAAAACATGCTCAGAGTCTTACTTTGACTCATTCATGCATTTTTGTGAAATCCTGTAGTGTCCTGATGCTGCATTCCCACCGAAAGCGTTTTGCGCTGCCGAAAAGCACAAAACGCCTCCTGTTGGCCGCTTTTTACGTTCACACCGGGGCAGAGACTGGACGCGCGGCTGAAGAGGGAGGAGCGTCTGGGTCTTGTTCCGATTGGTCTGACCTGCGGATGAAATAAAAATAAAATAAAGAAAACGACTTTGCTTTATTAACTTTAGAGCAAGCGAACG
>JAUBOC010000077.1:2415716-2429464 GCA_032275365.1 Anablepsoides cearensis
AGCTTGCTCTGTCTGCTCCAAATCCATTTTTAAACAGAATATATCCTCCTCTGTTGGACACAAGTTTTGCTGAGTGACAGTCCTGCGTTTTACGAGCTCACATTAGGTTCACTGTTCATGTCAATGCGCTAAAAGCAGCAGAAAGTGTCCATAGGGCGGGATCTTACCGCCCCAATGAGACTCTAATCAGAGGAATTCGTAATACCGATTATTTCCAGCAGAGGGAGTATATATTAACATGATAGGAGCATAGGGCGTCAGACTGTACTGCCCTGTGACTGTAAATAAGTAAAAACCTGAGCTTTAATCACTGAAAAAACATTTCAAATTCAATTTAAAATTGTCAAAACAATTGAAAAGCACACAGAACCAAACAATACATGGCATGCTGCGTTAAAAAGCATTTTACATTGTTTATTAAGAGGAACTACTTTATGGGGTGAATGTATTGAGCCGCGCCTGAGTGAATGGCTGGGATGATCCGAAGTGGTTGGAAACCAGGGCTGAGACTCCAATCCTCTGCACACAAAAAAAAGGATTAGTGGCTGGACATGAAATGAGGAGATTTGAGATAATCAAAGCCACTAACCTTTTCAGGACTTGTGTTTCTAGTGAAGAAATCCTGAATGAGTCTTTACTCTAGTAAAACTGCTGAGAAACGCTTTGAGTTTCAGGAAGTGTGTGCAGATTAAAGCGCAGGGCAGAGTTGAGTTCCAGAGAGCAAGCTTGGGTCAAAAAGCAGAAATCAGAGAGTCCAGAGGTACCTTGAGGGGCTAAGGCGTGGGGCGAAGTCCAGGAAAGGAGGTCCGTGGTCAAGATCCGTGAGTCCGATGAACAGTAGGTACCGACAAGGAACGAGGCGAGAGACGTGGGTGCAAGGAGCAAAAACAAGGTCAAACAGAGGCAGACAAGTCATGAGGGTTTACTGGAGAATTTACTAGGATGAACCGTTCAATAATTTGGCAGGGAACTGTGAGAGGAGACAGGGTTATATACAGGGTTTGACAGGTGGAATGAATGAACTTGATTGTAGAGTAGGCGGGGCTGTAGGAGAACAGTGATGGGAGGGGGGAGCATGAATGAGCAGACTGAGTGAAACATGACAGGATCCTGGAGTTGTTAAAAACATGACATGGCTTAACTAAATAAAACCAAAACAATGATCAAGCAGTGAAACTGTGACTTGAAACATGGCAGGTTTAGAATTATATATAACATTGAGGGTATCCTGAGGCATCACCAAGCTAAAGAAGTTGTCAAAAAAAATGAACAGGGCATCCTTACAATGCCCCAACGCCCCTCTATATAGCTAAAGACCTGATCAACCCCCAAGTCCTCCAACTCAGCTTCCATCAAGGAAGATGTGCAGGTTGGTATTACTCTTGACAACATCACTGATTGAGATCAACACCTTCACTGTACCAGGGCTTGTAAACCAAAGTCACCAAAGTCTTTATGGAGCCAACTGAGTCTATCCAATGCCTCCCACAGCTAAGCCTTTACCTCAGTGCTAATATCCTTCAGCTGCCTCTGGAGTCTAAGGACCAATAGGATTCCTTCTTCATTTTGTTAGTTGACCTCACCATCACCAGGCTCGACGATAGCTACCAGGAGAGGCACTGATGACCTCAAGTAGGGATCTCTGCAGTCACTGAGTGGGAGTTCTTTGGGGGTGGATATAGTTTGAGTAAACCACACAACTGTACATTACATCCCCCACAAGTCAACCCAACCAATCACGATTTACTCAAACTACACTTGTACTTAAGAAACAACATAAGGGAACGGCAATGTGAGGCGGTAAGGAGTTAGGAGACAATTATAATATTAAAGAATTGTTTGTCATCTGGAAATTTAAACTTTTTAAAGGTTGGATCATCTTCTACTTTCCGTTTTGTTCGAAGTAATAAAAGCGTTTGACCAAAACTATAAGAGTTGTCCATAATATATTTGTCTTCTAATCTCTCCACCCTGTTTGCAGTCTTCTCCAGTCGACCCTCCTCCTGTTGTCTGTAGTTCTGTACTTCTGTGGACTGAAGGAATATGTTGGGCTACTGGTGATCGCTCTGGCTCTGGCCTGGGTGAACACTTTATATTACACAAGAGGAGCCAAACAGCTGGGGATTTACATTGTCATGATGCAAAGGGTAAGAATTTAGAGTCCATGCATCTCAGTAAAAATAAAAAAATAAGTAGGTTCTCTGAACAGGTTCTTTTTTAATGAAGTCAGAGAGTTTGATCAGAAACTGGTTGCCTGGTTTACATTATTTATTTCTCTTTAGATGATCCTGAGTGACCTGTTACACTTTCTCTGCATCTACATTGTTTTACTCCTTGGATTTTCTGTTGGTAATACTTTGATTTATAACAAAAAATAATTACATCTAAGCAGGGAGGAATGTTTTCCCCTGAATCTTATATGTTTTTCTATCCATAGCTGTTGTTACTCTCATGGATGACAGACTTGCAGGTTCAAACAACACAACAAACACCACACTGGATGAGTTCTCTGCAGCTGAAGCACCCAAGTGCTGGAAGCCGAGCTACAGTGAGTTCCAGTACACCCTGGTGGAAATGTTCAAGTTCACCATCGGAATGGGAAATCTGGAGTTCACCCACGATGCTGAGTACAAAGAAGTTTTCTACATCCTCATAGTGTCGTATGTAGTCCTCACCTACATCCTGATGCTCAACATGCTCATTGCTATGATGGGGAACACGGTCCAAGTGACCACTGAACAAAGTAAAAACATCTGGTACCTACAGGTAAGAACACCACACACCTGGAAAAAATGTTCCAGTTTTTCAACACCTTGTGTTGAGATTAGACACATCTATGATGGTTCTTTACTGTGAAAGCTGCAGAATAGAAGCAATAATAAAAAACTAAAACAAACCACTTTGATCATATCCTCAGAGAGCATTCGCAATTCTGGATATGGAGACGTGTCTGCCAAAGCGGCTGAGGAATAAAATGCATCTCATCGTGTTGAGACCTGAGTGTGATGGAGAGAATGGAGATAAGAAAAACTATCCAAGATGGTTCAGGTAACCTACCTGATCCTGAATCTGTTTGTGCATTTTTTTCTGTGTTTTTCAGAACACTTTGTATTAAACAAAAACACACAGCATAATAACAGAAATTACATGAAAGTGTTTTTTCTTTGTCTTCAGAGTGCATGAAAATAACTGGGAGACCTGGAGGTCAGATATTTGCATACAGATGAAAGAGGATCAGAAATTACAGAAAGTCAAGAAATGTAAGTTTAACTCCCGCTGCTGTTTCCTGTCGCTCAGAAGAATCTTTTAAAACCTAACTTTTGTTATTTAACCCTTCAGGGCCGTTGATAGCGTTCATGAAACGTAAGAAAAAATTAGATCATCCAGACGGGATTGATGCCAACAAAGTCCAAAACACGAAGAACATCCATGATGATTAAAATCACAACTTTTTTTGAGCTTTTTGTTTTTAGTTTCTGTTCTCAAAGGGACAATGGTCACAGTATTCTACTAACAAAAACATTTTAAATTCATATTTAACTTTTTTTTTTTTTTACATTTTATCTCTGTTAAAGTACATTTAGTGCAACTAGTTGAAATCTTTTTTAAAAGGATCAATTTTAGTTTTTTATGACCTTTGATTGATTGATAAGGCCTTTATTGTCATTGTACTGAGCACAATGAAATTACAGTTCAGAACACCATTTGCCATCATTCTTTAAAAAGCATCAATGCACCTCACTTTGTAGTTTTTGTTTTAAACTGAAAGAATTAAATTGTCTTTGGTTTAACTAATTCAGCCTCGTGGATCTTAAATTTAAATTAAATCAAGTCTCAAACACTGATCTTAATGGGTCCTACAAAACCTATTGGTTTATTGCTGATCTCTAATAATACTTATGTAACACACACTCTAAAAAATGAAATGTTGGATTTACTTAACCATGTTATGTGGCCTGGTTCCACTTAACTGAGTTGAGTGAAATCAAAGCAATATACCCATTTTTTAACCAAAGAACATGAGTATGTTGCTTTGAATTTACTCAACTCAGTTAAGTGGAACCAGGTCACATAACATGGTTAAGTAAATCCAACATCTGTTTTTTAGAGTGCAGAAAATACTTTAAATGTAAGGTGAGCCTTTGAAATATGTTTTTCATAAAGTTTGACTTGTTTGCTTTTAAAAATATAAAGGCTCTCAGATGTCAAGACTAATCCATGATTTTTAACTAAAGCTAAAACTGCTTCTGAGTTAACTCATTATTTTAAAAACTGTTAAATTGGAAACTTATGAGTGTACATTTGTTTATTCATTTTGTTTTTCAATGTTTCTCATCCTCCACAAGAGGGTGCCGTAGCCCCTTTAGTTCCCCTGGTTCATCTGGTCTGTCTGGGTTTTAGTTGAATCATCTTTTTTTTCCACAACAAATTGGTTTTATCTTTTATACAGGGTGTTGATTTGTTTAATATTTACGTTTAAATTTCTTAATTTTAACATTGTTTTTTTTATTATTATTTCATCTCCCAATTTTTAATCTCTGGGGGTCCCCTCTTTTCTTTTTGCTTCTCTTTCCTCTTTACACATATATAAACAAATGCATTTGAAATGGCAACACTGACATGCTTTATTTGGAAAAGTGGTGGTTACCATCTTATTTACTCATTTTATTTCTTTGTCACTGATGTGAATTGAGTTTTTGTTTTGTTATAAAGTTGTGCAGATTGTTTTACATGTACAAGGTAATGAGAGTCACATAACTGTACACCTTGTCAAAGACCTATTAAAGAAAATAATTTGTTTAAACTTTGAACAGTTAAAAAATTCATTTTACTGAGTGACTTTGTATTTTTGTATCTGAGACATGCGGACTATCAGAAAACAAAGAAACCACAGGTGAACACTGTTTGCAAACTTTATTTTGGTTAGGGGGAATGTTTGTGCAAGACATTTTAATTCCTGAAGGTTAGGCAAAAGTGGAATATCACATTTTCACACAGTAGAGAAATAAACCCCTCCACCACCGTTCAGAACACAGTCGTTATAATCAGAGACAAATTACATCGGAGCAAAAACAAATCTAGAGCGAGTCGTCAGGTAAATAAAATACATTTAAATAATGTCATCAGTTCATTTAAACAAAGGGCTACAATGTGCTTCAGTAGATTAAATCCTTGCAGTGCAAACTGTCCTCCTGTGCTACCATGAAACACAAACCCCCAATTTAAAAAAAGACTTATTTTGAAATAATTTAAAAATAAAGTGTGCTGCGGGGACCAGAACCGCTCACTCTAGATTTGTTTTTAACGCTCGGTTCACATATTTGCATTCTACTTCACAAGGTTTCCTTTAACCGCCGTCACCAGATTGTTGCTTATTGTTGGAAGGTTTGGTTCAAGTTTGGCCGGGGGCGGTCAGCGAGGGGCGCCGGGTCACTTTGGTCAGTGAGTCAGCAGCAAACAGTCGATGCAGCCCGATTGTGTCAGGGAGTCGTGGCACACCTTCAGGACTTCAGTCCATGACACAGGATCAGTAGTTACACTAAGTAGCTTGGTCCCCCCCCCTTACACACACACACCCCATGTCAAAGATTCACTTTGTGCACACCTGTGTGCAAGTACCCAAGCTTAACACACACACACACACACACATTCACACACTTCTCCATACTAAAGCCCAGTGGAGGCACTTCATATGAAACTGTAGAACCTGACTGTGTAATGAGGCAGTTCAGAACTCGTTTAGTGTTTTCATTTATCTGATGTTCAGGAACCCAAACGGGCTCGGAGGGTCACGTGTTTTTTTTTTTTTTTAATCACTCATCCACTATGAATACTGGTCAGTTATTTACAGAAGAATCTCTCGATATGGCTGAATAAGCTTGCCCCGTGTTCATCAAATAAATACAAACGTTTTTCCAATGACCTACATCCTCATTATTATTTAAAGACACACAAATCATGGTAGTGTGTGTGTTGATTAGATTCAGCAGCAGCTTCGAGGGACAGGCTCGTTAAAAATGAGAGGCAGGACAAGTGAAATAAACTGCCAACACCAAAAATACAAAACGGTGCTTGTTTTAATTTGAAGATGACATTTTACTTTGCTGTTCTTCCTCCCTTTTATTAACCTGTACTGTTTATGTGAAGTAGAAAAAGCTTGCTTTTATTAAAAAAAAACAACACTTCCTGTGTGAACACCAATGACTTCCAGAGGCAAAAGTTCCACAGAAAAAATAAGAATAAATTAAAAACTACACCAGGTTGTTTATGAAGTAAACCAAAAAGAAATATTTTAAAAGAACTGCTACCTAAATACCTATTTCATTATTCTAAACACTATGATTTTTACTTTTTTTTTTTTTTTAAACATTTTAAATCCTCGACACAACATTTAGGACAGCAGGATGAGTGATTAATCGACTGGCATAAGTGGTGTTACCGTGATAATTCCATTTAAGGCAAAATCATCCGTTCATCCAAATAACCCCCATCTACAGTTTGAGTAGGTTTTAAACAAACCAAAGCACTCGCTCACAATAAAGGCATATTAATCCTGACTAAGAAGCTCAGTTACACAGTATAAATAAGTATTGAGTAGAATATAACATGGCATTTAAGGCTTTTTTTTCCCAGAAGGCTTGAGGACAGTAAATCAACCTGAAGGAAAAAACAGATAAACGAAGGTGACGGGCCGATTCATGCTAGTTATGTTTGAAATAATGTCCTGGAATAAATGTTTTATAGATACCACAAATAAAACAAGAGTGGTGCCAGATAAACAGGTCACGAAAAAGCCACAATAAAAAATGTCCACGTCACATTTAGTTCAGTTGTGTTACAGCAGAAAAGTGGTGAAGAAACGTTCCATTTTCCATCTGCTTTTCACACACAAACACACACCGCTCCAACAACCGGACGCCTTCCGTTTCACATTAACTATAAATACGGGCCATGAGAGTTTCTGCTCCTCGTGCCGAACGCTAAAACATTTACAAATTATTTCTCACAATTCAAGTAGGGCGAGCTACAAATCGACAACGACGAAACAGAAAATAGGATAAAACATCTATTTGAAGCATTACCCTCCTCCCTAAAAAAAAGGAGGTAATTTTAGAAACTAAACTCTCAGATGTGGCGATGGGATGAGTCCAGACTCACCCTCAGACCCGGCAACAAGCAGCTCCTCGGTCCAGAAGCTTCCAGAGACTCATTGCATAAATATGTAACCTTCAAACGGATCAGAACCTGCAGAGAAGATCAGAACTGCAACGAAACACCAGGTTTGCCTTCAGGAGAAAAGTTGTCAATCGAAGGAAAGCTTTGTGACAAACATGATGAAAACTACAGGAGCAGTGATGAAGGGAGTTAAATTAAAATAAAATAAAACCTTCATTTTTAAACAAAGGTACAGCGTTGCTTCAGACCTGAGGAATACTAGAAAACATCACAGCCTTGTGGGTTTTTCCAAATGAAGCTTGTTCCTTTCCTTTTTTTAAAAAAAACATCTTGTTTAGGGAGGAGCTGGACCGAGAGGTGCACAGATCAATCCACCACCGGGTCGACCCGAGCTCTGAAGCAATAACATCTACCTGATCGCTTAAAGAACAGAAGAGAAACTGAAAGTGCTAATTAAAAAGACAAACCAGGAATAAACAGGTTTTAATGGTAGCCCGGGTGGTGGACACTCCCACTGCTGCCGGGCTCTTTAACCTGGCCCAGAGCAGACCTGTGCATCTTTTGGATCATATCCATGTTCTGATCCTGTAAGCTGGGCAGGTGGAAGTCCTCGTTTAAATAATCCACCCGCTGCATCAGCTTCGACTGGCCGGGGGGTCCTTCTTTCCCCGGCCGGTACTTCGCCCCCGGGATGCGGTTTGTGGAGGCGGCCGGCCCTCCCTGGTAAGCCGCCGCCGGGAGGTCCTGAGGAGCGTTTCCATTGTTCCCGGCGGTGGTGGGGATGCCGCTCCACGGGGGCTGCATGTAGTGGCCGTTAGCATACGGTCCTGCAGGGCAGGTCACAGTGGGGGACGGGTGAGTCTTTTCGGCGGGGTGTTTCAGTGGGAAGCTCTGTGCCGTGTTGGGGAGCTTGTGGGCGTAGCTGAGGTTCTGGGATGGAAACGCACACTCAATCGGAGGCTCCATCCTTGGGTTTTTGCAGGGGTGGACTCCTTCGGGGGGCTGCTGCATGTGGGCCAGTTGATGCTGCGCCCAGGAGCGTTGCTGCTGCAGCTGCTGCAGCTGCTGTAACTGTTGTTGTTTCTGTTGATGCAAATGGTGCTGAAGCTGCTGCAGCTGTACCTTCTCGCTGTCCGCGTGAAAGGCCGCCGCACTATTAGGAGCGGCTGCAGTGGGCTGCGAGTGGAGCGTACCACCGGGGGTCTGAGCGGCAGCTTTGTCCGGATGTCCCACCATCAGGCAGCTGGAGCCGTTGCCCAGAGCCGAGTGCTGATTGGACACCCGGGAGCTGGCGTTGATCAACAGGTTGCGGCTGATGGGGCTGGGGTTTGCGATCTGGCCCTCGCAGACCGAGGTGGCGCCCATGCCGGCCCGAGCCTGGCACAGCTGGTTGATCTGGTGCACGATGCTGCTCAGGTCACCGGCGCGGTTCTGGTACAAGCTGGCCGCCATGGACAGCGGTATGGTGGAGGTAGATACGGTTACGTTTGGAGGCGCGTCCACGTCGGGCAGCTTCCGCGAGCCGTACTGTGCCGTCGGGGGCTGCTGGAGGCTGTTGGACATGGTGGGGGGGCCTGTAGGCACTGCGTGGGGAAGAGCCTGTGAGCCTGTGAGCCCCTGGGGGTGTGGCGCTCCGTCAGACAGGTGGCGCAGATCCTGAGTCACTCCCTGCTGAGTCAGTGCAGCTTGTGGAGGAGCCGCCGGGTGCTTCAGTGTCTGAACGTGAGAAAGATGCTGCTGTGGCATGACTGACGGACAGGACTGACCCTGCTGCTGCTGCTGCTGCAGAGCCTGGCTGTGAGGCAGGCTCTGCTGCCTCTGCAGAACCTGTGGGTGAGCCAGTCTCTGCTGCTGTGCAGCCTGAACCTGGCTCATGCTCTGCTGCCGCTGTAGTGCTTCAGAGTGGGCCATGCTCCTCTGCTGTAAAGCTTGTGGGTGATGGTGCTGTAAAGCCATCGGGTGAGTCATGGTTTGATGCTGTATTGCCTGCGAGTGGACCATCCCCTGCTTCTGGGCGGCCGGCTGGGAGGGGCCGGCTAAGTGAGAAGCAGGATGAGGAAGATTTAAAGTGCTTTGAGCAGCGTACGGCCCGGTTTGAGGGTTCATGGCTGCCTTTTGTTGCTGTCGAGTGCGACTGTTGTGTGTTTCTTTGACAAAACTTTTGATGGGTGCACGGAGGACAGCCAGCAGGCCCCCTCTGGTGGCGACCTGAGAAGCGTAGGGACTGTGACGCTGGCTGGACAGGGACGTGTCGAGCCCGTTGACTGTGCGACGGATGTGCTTCCTCTGAGGTACTTTGACACTGTTGGGGAAGATCTGGATGGTCAAAGGATTGTTGGCAACTTTCTTAGCATAGGCATCCAACTCTGCTGGGGTCGGATAGACGGCAGATCTCATCTTCTGTGTAGTTTCCCCTTAAAGGTGGACAGAGTCAGACAGCCACAGCTTGAGATTAGACGGCACAGTACAACACAACAGACACAAAACTGTGTTCTTCAGTAAAGCTGAAAAACCAAACTGATTACAGGCTGGCTAACAGCTGTTACTACAGTTGATTTAGATGTAATACTGCATTAGTCTTTTTTTCTAGTCTCGAATTAGCATGAATGTAAATTTAAATAGATATGAACACTTTTACAAGAACAGAAATGTGTGTTTAGATGTAATCTCTTGGCGTTCAGTTTGAGTCTCCATTCTGACGGGTTTTTCACGATCAAAATGGCGCCGCCACTAAATGTGACCAGGGCTGCAACATCAAATCCATAAAAATCCATTATTAAAAGTGTTGGCAACAAATTTGTTGTGTCGGGCGATTTATGATGGTTTTAATTTAATGATTAAGCTTTAAGTTTTAATTTCCTGACAGTGTCTGAGTGAAGACACTTGTCTTAACCGGATACTACAAATACAACAAGATATTTATTGAATTATTGTAACCAGCAGCTGTTTTGACTGAAAATATTCTTAACATGATTGTCAACAATTTTATTTGTATTTTCTTATTTTCTTATTGTACATAGAAATTTGTTTTATGAAATTAATAAAGTTTACTATTATTATTATTATTATTATTATTACTATTATTATTATTATAAAAAAAAAACATGAGACTGTCCATGGTCAGAGATACAGACTATAATAGTTCACATTTTTATTTCAGGTTACACTCTCCACACATTTTACAATTCTCATTGAGAGAAAATATGAGGACACTTTAAGGGTACAGTGCTTATTTGTGTAGATTTTTGAGTACGGTACATTATTTTTTTTTACTGAACATATTTGACAAATATTTACTTATTTTTGCATTAATGCAATATTATATATAATCTGTTTTTTGTGCAATTTGCAATGTTAGTCCAAATTTTCTATTTAGGAATAAAAAGGCCAAAAATTTAATTTTTTTGTTTTCCGATTCGATTATGTAGGGGTCACCCCGAGGGGGAATAAACACTTCCACCTGTCTTGAAAAATATAATTGAATGATTATTTCATTATTATAATAATCTTAGTTGCAGCCCTAAATGTGACACCATGACGTAGACCACCGCTGCTGTCGGCTGCGGTGAAATGAGTCGGTCTGGTCTACAGAAGTGACCACGCTCTGCCTCGTTACCATGAGATGTTTCATATCACTTCAGTTGTTTTTTCAAGGTGTAACTTCACAAAATTAAATTTTAACAGAAAAACGTTACAGTTAAATAAATTAAAAGTGTTAATGATTTGGGTTCAGCTCCAGTATCAGTAGTTATAACTTGCAACAAAACTTTCTTCAGCCAAGTTGCTTAACTTACATTTCCAAACTCTGTCATTAAGAAAAAAAAAAACATACTTTGCCATAAAATTTTAATAAAACTTTGCCGTCTGTGTTTTTCTGTTTAATTTGACGACTCTGAGTTCTGGAACAAGGTCGGCTGCGTAGGTTACTCAGATGCAGCCTACGATTTCAGGATTTTGTCAGCTGCATTTTTCGGCCGTATGAGTAGGCGCCTACGATTTGGGACAGCCTACGGCACGGGGCAGTGACATAAGCAGCCAACATCGGCTGCAACCCGTCACTTGAGACACAGCCACTGTCTGAGCTCTATCTGTAAAAATGATCAAGTTAAACCCATTTTCATGTTTACTAAGATCAATGAGCTGTGGTGGAAATCTTAAAATGAGTTGATTCAAAGTTAATCAGTTGTAAATCTAATGATTATTTTTTGAATTTCTTTGAATTATATCCAGTGCTTAATGAGATATTTTGCTAACAGGTGATTACAAGTACTTACATTTCTGAAGTCCAGTGTTCATCTGCGTGCGGGGAAGAAATCTGAAGGTAGGGTCACCTGATGCTGGCAAACAAGCCAGCATGTCACTTTACCGCTACTGCTGCATTGGACAGGCTCTGCTCATCATACTGGAAACAAACAGAGCAGGCAGGAATCAGACAGTCACTCACATGTGGTGTGAAATGACTTCCCTCAGACAGATTTTCACATCCTGCTCAGTCTGACCTTTCGCAAATTGCAGCTTGTAATAAACCGATATGACGACTGTGTGAGAGCTTTCTGTGTACACACTGCAGTCAGTAAAACGCCAAAAGGGAGATAATAAAACCTTTTTTTCAAGAACAAAGCAACAAATAAAAGCAGCATGTTGGCAGGATGCGAGCCATCAAGCTTCCATATTCAAACCCAATGGTTCCTGCCCAAATTTAATTTGATTCAGATAAAAACTGAAGCGCTGGGTCTGAATCAACGGCGCTGATAAAAGAGCACTTTACAGAACTTCCTTAAAATATATTTCCAGAGATGTGCAAGAGCCTCTCCTTTTTTACATTTCATTCATAATCACTGCAATAATTCATCACCCATTTGCACACTATGATTCATCACTTATTCACTTCCCGTGCTGAGACACATGTAAAAGCTGAAGCTTTATGGCTGAATGTATTAAAGGCTTTTTGGATTCAGCTGCGAAATGTGTGTGGGCATATATCCAAAGCCCCTTATTTTCCATTTCCTATTTCTTTTCACTTAAGCAAAAAAAAAACAACGGTTATTTCACAGAGAGGAAGAAGTGGAGTGGCGGTT
Organism: Anablepsoides cearensis; assembly: GCA_032275365.1. NCBI lineage: Eukaryota > Metazoa > Chordata > Actinopteri > Cyprinodontiformes > Rivulidae > Anablepsoides > Anablepsoides cearensis. The sequence goes on from JAUBOC010000077.1 coordinate 2,427,971, forward strand.
GTCAAAATGAAAAATGAAATGTTCTGTTCTGTTGAGGGCATAGAGCTGGACTCAGCAGGAACTGTAGCTGAGGGGAGGACTCCGGAGAAGCTGCTGACCAAACTGGACAACACCCAGCATCATCTGTAGGGCAGGATCATCAGGCAAAGGAGTGTGTTCCGTGACAGACTGCTGACACCAACATGTTAAACAGAAAGTCCTAGGAACTCATCCATAAAAATCTGATAACTCCTCCCAGCTGTGCCTGGACTACAGCATGGAGAGAATACAAAAAAATGAAGGTTAAAGTGATTAAGGTTAACGAGTTTATATAATAAGATGACTCTGGATTTGTGGATTTCCCTCTGGGATCAATAACGAACCTGACAGGTTTACAATGCGACATTTTGAGCAGAAGGCCACCAATCATTCATGACGTCATTCTCTATAAAACCTTCGCTTTAATCCCTGAACGTTTAAATAGCCTGAGTTATAATTTAGAACAGCTAACTAACGTTAGCCACATTATTATATGCAGGATTAATGTTGTAGATTCAAATAGCTAGCTAACATTGGTGTCGATCTATTAAATTTAGTTTGGCCTACTCCCATTCCTAAGCATAAAGATAATAAAAGTGACGACATTCGACCAAATTAAATAAAAAATGGTAAAAGTATATCGACCGAAAGGTTACTTCGAGTCAACAAGCACAATAAGCAGCTTCTTTGTGCTTGTTGTGACCAGGCCAAGTGATTAGCTTCAACTTTTTATTGACAGAAAAAACAGCGGCGACGTCTTTTTAAAGGTGATCATACTTACTCCTCACCGAGCTACGAGTTGGGAAACTTCATTTTGTCAGGTTATAATACTGACAGCCTTAAAAGAAAAACAAGAAACCATCCTCCGTGTAGCTGCTTCTCCGTGCTGCTGTCTTAGCTACGGGAGCAACATTTTACTGAGCATGCGCAGAGAGAGAAGGACCCCAGCCCCCAGCAGCTAAATGCCTGATAAAAAAAAGTTTAATCACAATCACTTTTAAAGTATTATTGTTTCATTTTTATTGAAAACATCGGACCAGTTTATTAACAGTATGTCAAACCTAACGTAAATATATACAATTTTGCACACAGTTAATTTTTTTCTTTGTTATTTTAATATAAAGAGTTTTGTATGGAATATTAAAAGATGTCAACAAATATTTTCCAAAAATGTAATAAATGCGTTATGGAAACTTACACTTTATACACCCAAGTTAAAAGTAAACATATCACTGAAGAAAAATCAAACCTGTGACCATTGTCAATGTTTGTGTAATGTTTTGATTTACTTTTTATTGTTATGTGTTATTTTAAACTTTTGCGTGTTGTTAATTCTGAGAATTTTTACATGTTATTTAATGATTTTTTTAAAAGATTAAACTAACATCCAGCAACAAACAGATGAAAACTCGTTCATTAATCATGGTCATTGTTGCACAAATAAAATATAAATACTGTATATATATATATACAGTA
>JAUBOC010000077.1:2457086-2467802 GCA_032275365.1 Anablepsoides cearensis
ATGTCTGTAAGTGTAAAGCGCCTTGGGGTCCGGAGGGACTTGATAAGGCGCTCTATAAGTTCAGTCCATTTACCATTATTGCAAAATAAATGTCAAATCACTGAGATGAACAGTTGTTGAGATATTTGCCAGTAAAGTAAAAGGAAGTGATGTCAAAGGGGAATGTCTGCATGTAAACAGAACATTGCTACAACAGCTGATAACACAGACTGTAGAGAAGAATCTGATGTTTCTTAAGATTACTTTGAGTTACTTTGAGTTTTCAAAAGAAAATATGCCGTTTATGGGACAAAATGGGTTAAATCGTGTGTATTATTCCAAATTTCTTAAATATAGAGAGGTTTTCTTTGACTTTTTGTATTTGAAGTATATGCATGTCACGAGTACTTTAAGGTTGACAGATGATTAACACCTGGACTGAATACAGACTGAGTGCAGGTGAGAGTGGGCGTGGCATGAAGTGACACAGAGAACAACACCCAAAAGTATTATACTTTTAGTATTAAAGGACTTTTTACTCTTTAAGCCCTGCTGGTCCATCCTGCAGTATTTATAGAGAACCTGTAGTGGGTTTCATTGAGCCAGCAGTAACCCAACACCAGACACACCTGAGGAGGAAGTGACACCTGGTTGCCATTAGTGACAGGGGAGGTTGTTGTGGGGGAGGGAGGGAGGGAGAACCAGGTCTGTCCCAAAATGTTTCTGTAGTGGAAACTTTGAGGACGTCCGAAAGGTTTGAGATGAGAAATCTTCAGCAGCAGGAAGCTGAGGATCTTCAAGAACTAAAGAGGATTTTGAGTTTTCTTTGGGACCACTGGGTCCTGGATGACTGAAGAACTGAACCAGCAGACCTGGGACTTGTTTTGAAGCTAGATTTTATTAAGATTTTATAAATTTATTAGTTTTTTAGAGGGAAACGAGAAATATTAAGACAACTGAAATCTATCTAGGCTCTAAAATCTGCAGAACCTGAAATGTTTTTATCCATATTTATCATCTTTAAAAGGAATTTCATCTTTTTTTAGAATGAACTCAGGGAAACATAGAAAGCTGATGAGTTAAAGTGATCTGTGGCAGGTAGATGCTGAACAAACTGAACCTGATGAAGCAGAAACTTTGACTTTCTCTGACTGCGTTTTCTGTTTGTACAACAAAGAAGTCTGAAATCAAACATCACTTGTAGATCTGTGTCTACAAGGGTTTCTGTGCACGCTTTGTTGGTTTGCGTCGTGCAGGTGAAAATGTTTAAGCGTCGGGATTACGTGGAGCTCTACGAGAAGGATCAGGCCAAGTGGGCGCTGGTTCGAAACGTCAACACAGTGATGAAGCACAGCACCCTGCTGCCGGTACGCTGTGCTTTTATTTTGATAGTTTTCCAGGTTTTCACTGAGCTTCTTCTGATGATGACCGAAGGCTCAGAGAATCAGGGTCTGGGTCCTGGTTCAGGACCAGGGTGGTACTTCTCCCACCTCCATCAAAAACTCTTTTTAAAATTAAATGTGATCCATCCTGGTTGTGTTTTGATTTTCAGGGCGACTACGTCTGGTTGGACCTGAAGACCGGGCGGGAGTTTGAGGTCCCGATCGGCGCCGTGGTCAAACTTTGTGACTCGGGACAAATTCAGGTGGTGGACGATGAAGGAAATGTGAGTTTTTAATATCTTTATTTAAAATTTTATTAAGTTTGTCTTGTTTGTTCATAAGTAATTTGTGTTTTAAAGGGGAGTGTTGTGCAAAATCAACTTTTTGAGCTTTATATCAGGTTATAAAGTCATCCCCTCATCAGAGTGTTGTTTTGACTCATTCATGCATGTTTGAAAAATCCTGGAATCTCCTGTGGCCATGTGGAGCTGCCTAAATGCTTGCTGATACAAAGCTCCGTCCATTTACACAAAGCTCCTCCCTGGAGCTCAGTCTGCAGCCGAGCTCCCGCCCTTCTGAAACGTGCTGTTTTTTTGTAACGACTCGTGAAAATGAATGTACCTTCCCCCTCCAGGAGCACTGGATATCCCCGCAGAATGCCACCAACATCAAGCCGATGCATCCCACCTCCATCCACGGCGTGGAGGACATGATCCGTCTGGGAGACCTCAACGAGGCCGGAATCCTCCGCAACCTGCTCATCAGATACAGAGAGAAACTCATTTATGTGAGTTTTACTGCTCCGGTTATCAAAGTTCAAACAATGTGTCTACATTTACATCTGGCTATTAAAAGACTTAGTAGTTTCACTGTAATCTCATTTATCTCAATCTGAAAATACTTTGTTTTATTTATGAAGTTTTGCTCTTATTTGTTAAATCAAATCTTTTCATGAGTCATTCTGTTTTTAAGACGGTTTTCATTTGAAACTAAAATGCATTTATTTAAAATGAGTAATATTAATCCTCTTGTAGTAGATTTTATGGAACCTTTTGATACTTTTAGCTGTTAATCTTTTGTTACTTTAGCTTTTAACTAACTTTGTTTCTTTCACGCAGCTTTATGCTACTTTTAGCTACCATTTTGCTACTCATGTTTTGGCTATATTTTATACTTATTTGTTTACTCTTTGTCTTATGCTACTTTTAACATTTAGTCAATCTTTACGTTTAGCTCTTTGCTAGCCATTTGATGCAACTAGCTGGCTTTTTGATACTTTTACTTATAAGCTACTTTTTTTTGCTACTTTAGCTTTTAGCTAACTTTTTGTTTCAAGTAGCTTTTTGCTGTTTTTAACAAACATGTTTTTACTTTTAGCTGGCCTCTTGCTACCTTAGCCTGTACCTAACTTTCGGCTATTTTAATGTACTTTTTGGCTATTTTTCCATTTCTCTAACCTTAGGTTTTAGCTAGTCTTTTTGCTACTTTTACTTTTCTGCAACTCTTTTGCTACATTAGTTTTTATTTACCTTTTTTGTTCAAGTGGCTTTTTGTTGGTTTTAATAACCATTTTGCAAAATTTAGCTTGCCATTTGCTACTGTAAATTTTGGCTACTTTTATGTGGCTTTATGCTGGTTTTAGCTATCATTAAGCTACCCCTTAGCTTTCTTCTAGTATTACTACTTTTAACTATTAGTTAATCGTTTCTACATTCAACTCTTTGCTCACAATTTGATACAATTAGCTATCCTTTGCTACTTTAGCTTTTAGCTAACAATCTGCTACGTTTTGTTGGGGTTTGGACCTGGAGTACAGACAGACTTGAAAATCTTAGAAAATATAAAGTTATTGATTTTATATAAAAACAAAAAATTGTCAAAGCCGGAAAGTGGGCGTGGCATGCAGAGGATATCCTTCAGTATCATCACACAGATTCCTACTTGTGCTGCTTTCTGCTAATTTCTCTTTTACTTCAATTGTCTTTCTTTCTCTTTCCTGTTTCCTCTAAAGACAAACTGTGGTGGAAGGGTAAGTCAGCTCTCAGATCTGAAGCATGGCTGCAGAAAACTGCAGATTCAGCTAAAAACGAAACTAACAGTAGTATGTCATATATGACATATTCATCTGAAAACTGCATGTATGTTACTGTTTTATAAATCAGAATATGTTTATTTTTCTGTCCATCATTTGGAGCTGTGGTGTTCTAGCAGAACAAGTCAAAAAGCTTCAGAACAGACTCAGGTATCACTCACCTGTAAACTCAGCTCAGCAGCCTGTACTGCATGTTGATTTATTCCAACATGGTCGTTTGCTCTCTCATGGCGAGTACTGATACCTGAGTGAGCTCATCTACAACCTTCCTGCTCTGCCTTTCCAACAAAACACTGACCGTTTGATTTGACCTAATGCACATTTCAACACTTTACCACCACATAATGGTCCTAAAGTTCTCAAGAAAAAACATTTTTTTCACCAAAAAATTCCACTAGAAGACATCTACCTCCCTTTTATGACCCAGCTAAATAGAATTTTTCCCTCTGCTGTGCAGACGTACACAGGCTCCATCCTGGTGGCTGTCAACCCTTACCAGCTGCTGCCCATCTACTCCGCTGATCAGATCCGCCTCTACACCAACAAGAAGATTGGTGAAATGCCGCCTCACATCTTTGCCATCGCCGACAACTGTTACTTCAACATGCAGAGGAACAACCGGGACCAGTGCTGCATCATCAGGTAGGAGAGCTGAATTATCATGCCAGCATAAACATTTTTTAACCTAATCATAAAAGTTTTCATCTGATTTTACGTTTGGCTTCAGTGGGGAGTCTGGAGCAGGAAAAACAGAAAGCACCAAACTGATCCTGCAGTTCCTGGCAGCCATCAGCGGTCAGCACTCCTGGATCGAACAGCAGGTTCTGGAGGCCAACCCAATACTTGAAGGTAGGACCGTAGCATAAATGAGCTGTTTGTAAGAAAATAAACACATTATCCTTCATCGTCCTTCATTTCCTCTGGTTTCTGTTTCTGTTCAGCTTTTGGCAACGCTAAAACAATCCGCAACGACAACTCGTCTCGATTCGGGAAATACATCGACATCCATTTCAACAAGAGAGGAGCTATAGAGGGAGCCAAGATAGAGCAGTACCTGCTGGAGAAGTCCAGAGTCTGTCGACAGGTGAGCCTGCAGAACCAGGGTTAGAAAACTAAATAAATACAGATGAAAACAAAGTAAAACAGAGACAATAACCTGAAATAATAAATATATTTCTGTGAGCAACACTGCAGGATATAAAGATGGTTTTATTTATTTTTCTCTGTAGGCTCATGATGAGAGGAACTATCACATTTTTTACTGCATGCTGAAGGGAATGACTGCAGAGGAGAAGCAGAAGCTCGGGCTGAGCAAAGCCACCGACTACACCTACCTGACCATAGTGAGTATTAGTATCATTCTTATTTTAATATAAATAAAAGTGACAAAATCATAATTAAACAAATACAATTTCAGAAACTGAACTAAACAAGAGTTTTAAATCAACAGAAACTGAATCAGGCGTTTCATCACGCCGGGGTCACCAACTGAAAGAAACGTGTTCATTTCAAAAACTCAAATAATAGCTCAGAAAGCTTCTAAACACAATGATATAGACAATATGATCACACATTAATTATAAACTAAACATCTCAAGTATGTATATGAAGTTAATTTAAGACCCAAGTAAATGTGTTACAATGCTTAACCTATCCAGTAATCTCCTTCACTTTCCTGTGTCTCTTCAGGGTAAATGTACAGTTTGTGACGGTCGAGACGACATGAAGGAATACTCCAACATCCGATCTGCGATGAAGGTAAAACCTGTGACTGGAAACTGGATCTTCTTCCATCTCCTGGGTTCTGATACATGTTTCTTCTTTGTTTAAAAGGTACTGATGTTCACAGACAAGGAAAACTGGGAGATTTCCAAACTTCTGGCTGCAATCTTACATATGGGAAACCTTCAGTATGAAGGTGAAACGAGGTCACACTTTCTTTGAACTGCAAATCTCAAGTCTTCATCGGAATTACTGTCCTACATGATTACCTTCCTGCTCTGCTAAAATCTGTCAAACTACAGTTCTTTGTGTTCATCCAGACTCATGTTTTTATTAATCCAGTTTCTTGTTTTTGTGTTTTTATCGTTTGCAGCTCGAACCTACGACAACTTGGATGCCTGTGAAGTTGTCCGAAGCCCTCATCTCACCACCGCTGCTACACTGCTCGAGGTGAAACATGTGCACAAACACTTTTTCTTTTTTCAAAATACCTGTTAACCCAGGGCTGTTCAACTGGCGGCCCACAGGCCAAGTGACAAAGGTTTGGCCCGCTAATTGGTTCATTCATCTCTTAAGCCCAAACCCCCAGTTTTTTACTTTAATTACTATAAGTTCTTTTAGTTAAACACAGACATGTTTGATATCTACAGAAACATCGGAATCGTGGCTACAAGCTGGTAAAAAACATTTCTATGAACACCCAAGACAGTTAAAACTTCAAGCAGTTGAAAATAAAACTATAAAAGTGAAAATAAAACTGGTTTAAAAGATGTCACAATAATATTTGTGTTAAACAGAAGGCATAATGTGTTCTTTTTGTTTTTAATATTGTTTAATTATCACTACTTTTATAGGGCTCTGTATGTTGTGTATTATACAAACTATTTCAAATATAACAGCTCTTTGTAATACTTGGTTTATTTACATAATGCCTTTAATTGCTGATTGTTTGGCCCCTGAGCTGTTGACCTGCAGGACTAACTGTAGTCCCCGAAGCAGTTTCGTTGAATAGCCCTTGCAATAACCCATAAACGCTCATTTCTGGACATCTGAAAAGAGGAAAAACTACACTACAAGGCAAACCGATGTGGTTCTAAATCAGATCCAAATCTTAAGTTTTGATGGTATTGATGGTGTCGGTCACATTGTTTGTGGTTTTCAGGTGGACAGTAAGGATCTGATGAATTGTTTAACCAGCCGAACACTGATCACCAGAGGAGAAACGGTCTCCACCCCCCTCAGCATGGAGCAAGCTCTGGATGTACGAGACGCTTTTGTTAAGGTACAGAATCCTTCACTCTGTTTTATTTAAACTCTCCTGTAGGTCTTGTAATTTACTGAATGTTTGTGTATTCAGGGTATCTACGGACGTTTGTTTGTGTGGATTGTGGAGAAGATCAACGCAGCCATTTACAAACCTACATCCTTACATCCCAAAGCTCTCAGACGCTCCATCGGATTGCTGGACATATTTGGTTTTGAGAACTTTGCTGTTAACAGGTGAAAACTCATATATACGTCCCACTTTCATTTCCTAAAAGTTGTTAAAAGTGTTACAGCATGTGGTCTGATCAAGGTGTGTGTTTTTTTTTTACTTTCTTCCTGCAGCTTTGAGCAGCTCTGCATCAACTTCGCCAACGAGAACCTGCAGCAGTTCTTTGTCCGTCACGTCTTCAAGCTGGAGCAGGAGGAGTACAACCTGGAGAACATCAACTGGCAGCACATCGAGTTCACCGACAACCAGGACGCCCTGGACATGATCGCCATCAAACCCATGAACATCATCTCGCTCATCGACGAGGAGAGCAAGTTCCCCAAGGTGCACGGGTTCAAGAAAAGCCCTTCGTCTGTTTGGATCCTCCTCATTTCTGGTCCCTGTAAGGGTCTTCTTAACTGAACTTTCTGTTCGTCCCTCAGGGTACAGACACCACGATGCTGAACAAACTCAACTTTCAGCACAAATTAAACACAAACTACATCCCGCCAAAGAACAACTACGAGACTCAGTTTGGGATTCAGCACTTCGCAGGAGTTGTCTTCTACGAAACCAAAGGTCAGGACCGCCTCAGACCGAGGGTCTTTATGTTGGGATCTGGAGTTCTTTCTAAAACAAACTCTGACTAAACGTGTCTGTTTGTCTTCTGAAGGTTTCCTTGAGAAAAACCGAGACACTTTGTATGGAGACATCATCCAGCTCGTTCACTCCTCCAGAAACAAGTTCATCAAACAGATCTTCCAGGCTGATGTCGCTATGGTAATGGATAATTTACTACACAAACGTGAAGCCTCTGAGGCTCTGAGGTCGATTTGTGTTCAGGTTTTTAACTAATGTTTCTTTTTGTGCACAAGACAAAATGTTTATTACAGTGTGTTCATTACTTACTGCACAACTCCATCATGGTGTCCATTCTTTGTAAAGTTTAACAGGGTTTAACTTCTTATAATCATCTTTACATACAAGGTTTTGCTTCTTATAAAGTTTACAGTTTCCCTTCTTTCTAAACTTTACATACAGGGTTTCCTCTGGTTGTAAACTTTACATATAGGGTTTCCTCTGGTTGTAAACTTTACATACAGGGTTTCCTCTGTTGTAAACTTTATATACAGGGTTGCCTCTTGTTGTAAACTTTACATACAGGGTTTCCTCTTTTTGTAAACTTTATATACAGTGTTGCCTCCGGTTGTAAACTTTACATACAGGGTTTCCTCTTGTTGTAAACTTTATATACAGGGTTTCCTCTGGTTGTAAACTTTACATACAGGGTTTCCTCTGGTTGTAAGCTTTACATACAGGGTTTCCTCTGGTTGTAAGCTTTGCATACAGGGTTTCCTCTGGTTGTAAACTTTACATACAGGGTTTTCTCTTGTTGTAAACTTGATATACAGGGTTGCCTCTTGTTGTAAACTTTATATACAGGGTTGCCTCTTGTTGTAAACTTTACATACAGGGTTTCCTCTGGTTGTAAGCTTTGCATACAGGGTTTCCTCTGGTTGTAAACTTTATATACAGGGTTTCCTCTTGTTGTAAACTTTATATACAGGGTTGCCTCTGGTTGTAAACTTTACATACAGGGTTTCCTCTTGTTGTAAACTTTATATACAGGATTTCCTCTGGTTGTAAACTTGCATACAGCGTTTTCCATCTTTATAAACTTAGAAATGGTGTTTCTCATTTTGTGTAAAGACTGCATACAAGATTTATCATCTTTGTAAAGTTCATAGTTTCCACTCTTTATAAACTTTACATAAAGAGAGTTTCCCCCAATTAGGAAGTTTAAATTGTGATAAAAATAAGCCTTTATGTAAAATGAATGTGTTTTATGTTCTGTAATTTTTATGTATTATTATTATTTGGTAAAAAGAAATTTGAGACTTTTTAACTTTATTTGTCTCTGAGCAACTTTCTGATGCATGAAAGCACATTTTCTTATTCACTATCAATTTTCAGAACAAATTCTGCATATTGACCAAAATAAACAATACAGATGGCAACAACAATCCTACAGATGGCACTTTCTATCCTTTAGCTGTTTTCTTTTGCATGCTGATTTGTTTCTGAACAACCTTTTTGTTTTTTCTCTGGATTTTCTGTCTTCAAACTTTTCTGTGTGCTGCTTCTTCCCAGTTTTTGTTTGGTTATGCTTCTGGTTCTACAACACCTGCAAAGGTAAAAATAAAAAAAAAATACACAAATCTACAAATTCATAACCTTTGACTTTCAGCATATAATGTGTTTTTATTATATCTGTTGTCACATTAACAGTAATTAATTTTCACGTTTTTTCCACAATAGTTTGTTGATGAACATTTGAAATAATTTTTTTGAATGATGTTTGATTAGTGTTTTTAAAAGGTTCTTACTGACCTCTAGTGGACAAACAAAGAAACTACAACAGTAATAGTCCAATCAAAGCTAATTTTATTGATTTACTTTGGTTTTACCTATTTAATTATTAGTGTTGTGGAAAAAAAATTACTAATTACTTTTGTTTTTTAATTTATCAACTGGTAAAATGTGATGTGGAGAACCTTGACCTCTCTTTAACTTTACTTTTTTTTACACAAATTTCACTTCCAGCAGAAATGCATATTTGTATATAATTTGCAGTCTGAGAACTTTTATCGGTCACGTAACTTTGAGCAGCCAGTGTGAATTTGTTGTGTCAGCAATAAAATATCTTTCATATGCTGAGCCAAAGAGGAAAAAGGTTTTCCGTCTCAGGAAGAGCAGAAAGTCTGATTCTGTGTGGTTTTAGGGGGCAGAAACCAGGAAACGCTCCCCCACCCTGAGCAGCCAGTTTAAACGATCTCTGGAGCTGCTGATGAGAACTCTGAGCGTCTGTCAGCCCTTCTTTGTTCGCTGCATCAAACCCAACGAGTTCAAGAAACCCATGGTGAGACTCTCATCTGTTTGTAAAGCGAGTTTTGTTTTATTTTTCTCTTTGTTTTAACGATAATTAAGGAATAATTGTTGTTTGTCTGCAGCTGTTTGACAGGGAGCTGTGTGTGCGGCAGCTCAGGTATTCAGGTATGATGGAGACCATTCGGATCAGGCGAGCTGGATATCCCATCCGCTACACATTTGTGGAGTTTGTTGATCGTTACAGAGTGCTGATGCCTGGAGTCAAACCAGCTTATAAACAGGTAGAGAGTGAGCTTTGATCATTATCAGGTTAAATTTGCAGTAGAAGAATTCAGGAAACAGTTTTGAACACATATTTGTTTCTATTAAATAAAGTTTTTATTGTCTGGTCCATCCAATGATAAACATTTGATGAACTTATAAACTTCTGATCCAACATGAATCTTATTTTCTTGATAATAAAAATGGGTGCAGCAGCTGTGACCCGGTTCTTCTCCTCCCCTATATCAGGAGGACCTGAGGGGAACCTGTCAGAGGATTGCAGAGGCTGTGCTCGGCAGAGATGACGACTGGCAGATGGGAAAAACCAAGATCTTCCTGAAGGTACTGAAGTTAGTTCTGCTTCTGCAGAGATTTGAAGCAGAAGAGTCTAACTCATTTTCATCACATGAGCTTTATGGTTGTAATTAATTTCCACAAAACAAGAAATGCCTCATTCCTGAGCAGCACTAATTAGGGATGTTGACATTTCGTCAGCAGCTGCTACCATTTTCTTCCCAAACTGCTGTGGCCAGATTTTGAGAGGCTGCTCTGTGCGTTTCCTTGTTATTTTCTCCTGCTTCGTTATTTCTATGAATTTCAAAAAAGCGTGCTGACATCGGGTAGTTACCTACAGCATCGTCTTTGAGTTCTTAATTGTTGTTGATGCGTTTTGAAGAGATGATTTTTTATAAACCGAATCAAAGTAAATCACTTGGGTTTTTCTAGTGACCATTTTAAAAGATAAACTGCCATGAAGAACATCATTTTACCTGCCCTTGTTACAAATTTGATAATGATTTGAAACGTCGAAGTATGTTTTTTTTAATCCGGAGCGCAAAATTTGTTAACGCTCGTCTTCGTCACCTGACACATTCAACACGCTGACATTGGTTGAGGAGTTTTGTTTACAAAACACA
>JAUBOC010000077.1:2548808-2562670 GCA_032275365.1 Anablepsoides cearensis
GATATAGATCACGATTTTCATTTTGCCACGATATAACTGAATCATGAACCATTCAAATCGATATATCGATATAGAACAATGTATCGTTACACCCCTATTCAATACCCCCCAAAAAATTCAAGGACTTTCAAGGACAAGTGTAATTTTTGTCTGTTTTCACAAACTTTCCAGGGCCTTGAAATTATTTTTTCAAATTCACAAACTATCAAGGATTTCAAGGACCCGTGGGAACCCTGTTCTTATAGATTTAGAATACAAAAGGAGGTAAACAGGTAAAGTTTCTGCAGCTGAACCAACAAAAAAAAAACTAATTGAATTACAATTAAAATTAGCTTCATAATTAGCTCTTTTTGAGGTTTGAAAACATCCAACACACTTCCTGTTTTTGTGTCAACACAGAGATAAATTCTGGAGGTCTTACCAGCTTCTGCAAACATCAGGTCCAAACCACCAGTCCACGAGGAGACAAACAAACAGGAGAGAAGAAAGAGTCAAGATATTTTTGAATATGTTGAACTGAGTAAAAACTGCTTCGCTTCTTTTAGCTGTTGCTACATTAGATTTTAGCTAACCTTGTGCTATTTTAACTTTAAGCAAGCTTTTTGCTACTCTAAGCCTCTAAATATAGTCTTGCTACTTTGGCTTTTCGCAAGCCTTTTACTACTGTAGTGTATAGCCAGCTGTTGCTACTTTTAGCTAGCCTACTGCTACATTACATTTTAGGCAGTCTTTTATAACTTTAGCTTTTAGCCAGCCTTTTGCTACATTAGCTTACAACCAGCCTTTCACTTTGCGTATCTCGCCTACAGATACATTTATACATACTATTTATTGTAACTTTAGCTTTTAACCAAGGGATCAATACTTTTAGCCAACCTACTGCTACTTTTAGCTAGCCTACTGCTACATTAGCTTTTAGCCAGCATTTTACTGCAGTAGCTTATAGCTAGCTTTTGCTACTTTTAGCTAGCTTAATACTATAGTGGATTTTCACCAGTCTTTTATAACTTTAGCTTTTAGCCAGCCTTTTACTACTTTTAACCTATAGTTAGCCATTTGAATACTTTAGTCTTTAGACAGCCCGTTCCTCTTTTAGATCTTAGCTTTGTATCACCAGCTGACGGCTTCTTGTAGTAAATTAATCTAACAGTTTTATTAGAAAATGGTGAAATATTTTAACATAATTTTAATAAATCTGACATTTACCTGGGTCAATCATAATGCATTATTCAGAACAATTTTATTTGTTTCTGATGATTTTTGTTGCTCCTGTGTGTGTTTTTGCTCACCAGCTTCCTCCACGTCATATTCCTCTCCTTCGAAGTCGTTATCAGAGTCTTCGTCTTCAGGGTCGGGGTGCAGGGCCTGGCACTCACACATCGCAGAGAACATGGGCTCCACTGTGGAAAAACACAGAGTGTAAGACCAGGTTTCTTGTGTTTGGTGTAAAGTTAATGAGGAGATCTTCAGTGTGGCCACTCACGTGCTGTTTTGTCGCCGGGCACAAATCGAATCTCTGTAATCGGCCCCTCACCGTCCCCTTCACTGCTGCTGCCATCATCATCGTCAGCTGCTTTCTCAGCCATTTCTGCCTCGTTTTCATCTGTGATGAATAAATAAAATTTTTTAATTAAAAAAACCCACATTCGACCGGCGAGTCAAAACATATGCACACGTAAAGAAGACACATTTAACAAGCTAAAGCAGCTTTTATTAAGTGAACAGGGGGAGGTACTTGGGTGTGGGCGGAGTTTGGGAAAACCTCAATTGGTCGAATTAACTTGTGCACTAACAGCAGGTGTTTTTCCTCATCTTTTACTGTGTACGCCGTCACAAAATAACTGAAGCATGTCCCATGAACACAAACCGATAAAAACACCAATAATTTATTGAGGCTAATGCTAACGCTGTAGCATGCAGGCAGCTAGCCTAACTGAGTGATTACCGGTACGTTTTTGTCACTTGTTGATCAGGGGTCAACATGAATCTACTTAGTCACAACAGATCAGGAGCAAGTTTAAATCTGACAAACACATTCATCTCGTACCGCTGAGTTTGCCGTTCACCATGACGTACAGGTGCTCCTGGGGGTAGGCGCTGACGTCTCTGGAGATGGCGTGAAGGCCGATGGAGGGATACTCGAGCGAGAAACCCATCCCTGATCCATCGAACCAGGACAGACGCCTGAAGGAAACAAAAACACACAGCCGACATATCTTTGTTTAAATGCTGCAATTACACAGCAAAAACAGGAGTTAAAATTTCAGCGTTTAAATTTTGGGTGTTGATTTAACTCCCCCTAATGTTGTTTTAACACTTTCTCAGTAAACCGACACCCAGTGTTGATTTCCTCAGTGTTGTCTCAACACTGGACAGTGTTAAAAAAAAAAGCTCCGCCCACTGTTAAGTCTTATATATTAATGAATATAATGTTAAATTAAAATGTTATTGTTGAGAATTTGGAATTAACTGAATAGACTACTTGTTTCAGCCACAATCATTCTAGTCTACATCTGCTACAGTTTGTCCTGATGGAATGTGATGTGATTTGATGGAGTCAGTTCAATCCAATAGGATGTTAGAATGGTTTATATTTACACTTCTCATCCAACTACAATCAAATTCACTCTATTCAAGGGCTTTATTTTTTTCTGAACAATGAAAAGATGAAATAAAAACAAGTCAAAAATTAAATAGAAACGAAATATTTTTGCATTTTTAAAAAGTACAGAGTAGTAAAAATTAGGCTGTAAAATACTTACTCCACTAAAGTATAAATAACCAAAATTTCTACTTAATTACAGTAAAAAATATTTGTACTTAGTTACTTGACACCTCTGTTTTAACAACAGCAGGTGTAAACACTTTGTTGGTGTTGAAATTAACACTGCGGGGGTTAAATTAACACTGGCATTTTTGCTGCGTTCCAAACTGAAGGCAACTCTGTTAGCAAAATAACTCTATTCATTGTGTGCACTTTAACTGTTTGTTCTGGAGCCAACCTGACACAACATGGATGTCTTATCCATTAGAAAACCAAAAATTGTGTTAAAGTTTGTTGTGGTAGTAGCTGAGAGTGACCTCCAACAGATCTAAAAATATGCTTTAGTTCATACACCCAACATTACTGTTACTTATTAATGTTGCCTTGTGCATTAGCGTAACTTCAGTACGTATTAAATATGCATTAAACATCGATCTGAACAATAAAACCACTGTTTACAGGTGAAAACACGCGCCACGTGCATCACTTACGTTTCGGCAACGTAGAGCGTGCCGCAGCCCAACTTCTGTCCGTCCAGCACGGCCGTGGTGTCGGACTGCTCGTGCCGAACGCCCTCGGTGGGAGGATGGAGGTTTTTCAACAGAACCATCGTCCGCAGCGAAACGAACTGCTGGCCGACGGGAACGAACACAAAACACGACGTAAACAAGAAGCGGTGACCCACTTCGTGACACAAATCTGGCTAATTTAGCACGGGACAACTCCTGAGATACGCGGCTAGGAGGCGGCTGAACGATCGACTGCTCTTTGCCCTTCTTCTGCTACGCTCTAAAAATCAGAACGACACGCTCGGAGAATAAACACAGACTGTAGTAAATTTAAAAATTGTGCTTTTAGTTAGCAAACTATGGTTCCTGCGCTCTTCGATGACGTCAAGCTGATATCGCGGTTTGTTCGCTACAGCTACGTCAGAAAAGTCACGTGACCACTACAAGCTTAGTGGATACGTGCTATAGACGTTTGTACGTAAATTCAACATTCACGTAGGCATTTTTGCGTAATTTCTTTACGCTTTGATTGGTTCTCTGGTGACATCAAGTGGCCGTAGCGTGTAACTGCATCTCTTTTTGTTCTATCAGTTTTCCTTTAAGTTTATTTGCTTTTCTGCAAAGTATTATGAATCTTAATTAGTGTTTTTGTCCTTAAAAATACAGTGGAATATCTATTAAAGCAAAAAATTCAGAATTCGCTTTGCAGAAAGGATACATTCAATGTTAATTTTATTTATAAAGTGCCTTTAAAAACTGGTTTCTCTACTCTCTTCAACCGTCTCCATCGCTGGGTTCTGTTTGAAATGAAGGTGGAGCTCAGGCTCAGCTCATGACCATTAATGAAGATGATGTAATTCCATCCTAGATGTGAGCTACAACTAGTTCCCTTTAGGAGGAACATAGTGTGGCCTTTCAAGAAAGAAAAAACAGCTGATTACAAAGCTCTGCTGAAACAAAAGTAACAAGTAACTAAAAGCTTTCTAGAAATGTAGTGGAGTAAAAAGTACAATATTTGTCTTTGAAAGGTAGTGGAGTGAAAGTCATAAGTGCCCTCAAAATAATTACTCAAGTAAAGTAAAGATACTCAAAAAATGTACTTTAGTACAGTAGTAAATGTACTTCATTACTGTCCAGCACTGAATGAAGCCAACACAGGTGTTATGTTTCTGTGTACCAGTTAAAAGTCAGGCTGCAGCATTTTGAATCATTTGGAGATGATGCAGGGAGGACTGATCCTTGTATAATGAATTACAGTCAAAACAGGTTGTGATGAAAGCATGAATAATTTTCTCAAAATCTCTAAAACAAATATTAAATCAATGATTAGTTTCTGAAAATTTTATTTAAATGCCTAAAACCTTAGCAGTAATTGTTACAGTATTGTTATCATTTTGCATGAATCTGTCATGACTGTTATTTTCTGTAATTTTGTATCTTTCTGCATAGTAGCTTGCTTTTATTTTAATTTTTATCTAATTTCACCAAGAGAGTCGGGTACGGTAATTATTAATTTTCTTATTGTAATTTTGATCTATGTTTATTTTTTATTGTTACTATCTTTAATTCTATTATTATTGCTACAATTGATATTGTCACATAGCAATATACTGTTTCTGTGGATTGATGTAAGTATCTGCTGCTACTACACCTGAATTTCCTTGTGCAGCACAATAAAGGCTGTTTCTATTCAATTCCATTCTGTATCTCAGACTACACATAATGGTGTTTCTGTTTTGTTTATTCTCTTCTCATGTCCTGGGTTCAGACTGATACCAGCACTCAGTTTAAAGACAAAGTTTAACCTTGAAGAAATGCATGATCACCCTTTATACCTTTAGCAGCCGGCAAAGAAAACATTATATGAAATATTTACATCTTTGTTTTTATTTTTATTTGATCTGTAACAATTCAATAAATAAATGTTTGAAAACACATTCATCATTTTAACAGGAGGTGCTGCTGCAGTTCAAAATTTAGTGCTATGTTCAACAGCAAGTTCTTCATCGTTAACTCGCTGCGAAGCACTCGTCTTCCTCTCTTTTTCCTCCCACCAGTCTTGACGAAGCTCCTCTTCATCTTCCTCCCCTTTGGCCTCAGCTGGGATTCCAACAGCGACTTCACTTTGAGCCACTTCTCTTTGAGTGAAGTCGCTGTCAGTGGCCACGGGGTTGTCATAGCAACCTTCCTCTGAAAGCGAGGAGGAAGAGGAGGAGTTTGTGAGGTTAGTAGGTGTTGGAACAACATTGAAGGTGATGAAGCCGATGAGGATAACCACGAGGGAGACCAGGTAGAGCCCAGAGAACTGAGGCGGGACACAGAATGAAGATATTTACAAACATGATGGATGCTGTGAGGAAGCATCTTAAAGAAATGCATATGACTCGCCACTATTCATGCCAGAGTTTTAATAAACTAAAATCAAACTATGAAGAAATGAAATCCTGCTTTTTGTTATAACAGCAGTTCTGAGATGCTAAGTCATGAATATGATATGCTAAGTCACATTTAAAAGATGATAAATTGGGATTAAGAGAAGCTAAGTCATGAAAACAATATTCTTCATGGTTATGGTATGATAAGTAATTTTGAGACGCTAAGTCATGATTATGACATGCTGAGTCGTGATTATGAGATACTAATTCATGAGTAAGAGATGCTAAGTCATGATCAAGAGAGGATAATTTGTGATTAAAAGATGCTAAGTTGTGATTATGAGATGCTAAGTCGTGATTAAGAGATGGTAAGTCATGTTTATAAGATGCTAAGTCATGATTTAAAGATGCAAAGTCATGATTAAAAGATGCTAAGTCATGACAGAGATGCTAAGTCATGATTATGACATGCTAAGTCGTGATTATGAGAAACTAAGTCATGATTACGAGATGCTAAGTCGAGATTAAGAGATGCTAAGTCATGTTTATAAGATGCTAAGTCATGACTGAGAAATGCTAAGTCGGGATTAAGAGAGGATAAGTTGTGATTAAAATATGCTAAATCGTGATAAAGAAATACTAAATCATGATTAACAGATACTATGTCATGATTAAGAGATGCAAAGTCATGACTGTGATATGCTAAGTCATAATTAAGAGATTCTTAGTTGTGATTAAGAGATGCTAAGTCGTGATTAAGAGAGGATAACTTGTGATTAAAAGATGCTAAGTCATGATTAAGAGATGCCAAGTCATGATAAACATATGGTAAGTCATGATTAGGAGATGCTAACTCATGATTAAGAGAGGATAAGTTGTGATTAAAAGATGCTAAGTCATGATTAAGAGATGCTAAGTCATGATTAAGAGATGCCAAGTCATGATTAAGAGATGCCAAGTTGTGATAAACAAATGCTAAGTCATGATTAAGAGATGTCATGATTAAGACATTTCTAGTCGTTATTAAGAGATGCTAAGTCGTGATTGTGATATGCTAAGTTGTGATGAAGAAATGCTAAGAGATGCTAAGTCATGATTAAAAGACACTAAGTCATGATTAAGAGATGCTAAGTCTTGATTAAGAGATGCTAAGTCATGATTGCGATATGCTAAGTCTTGTGATGACTCTGTATTTCATACATTAATTCTGACTTTTTGGACCTTTTGTTCTTCAGAATGGTGGAAATGGACTTGCACTCACTTTACATAGAAAAAGAATAATATAAAAAAAGAACACATGGACTCTGTGCACATCTTTACTTTGTAATGGAAAAGGAAGATCCCAACGAAGAGGCTGAAGAGGTCTGATGTGAGCAGCGACAGGTTGACGGAGGTGGCGCTGCTCAGCTTCATCACCACAGGCATCCCGCTGTACAACGCAAACATGCAGAGAGCGAACGCAGCGAACAGCAGCCCTGAGGGGAGACAAACGCCGTCATTAGACAAACTCTAATTTGACAGAAAAATGCGTTTTCATCTACTTCACGAACTTCACTGGACTCAGCCCTATTCAAGATGGCCGCCACCTTCAAAAATGGGTGTAACTCAGTCAATTTTACAGATACTGAGCTGAAATTTGAGGTGGTAGTAACTGAGAGTCAACCTCAACATGCGCTCTGAGGGTGACCTCTCATGCGTTCACACTCCTCTGTGGAGCTGCTGATAAATATCAAAGCGTGTTTGTGTTTTCGTCACAGTTTGGGCGGGGCACTGACCAACTTGCCAGCTCCACTTGATGTTAGAAACCTCACTCCGTTCCAGGATCACCCTGAATAAATAAAACAATAAAAGCACACGGGATTAGAACACGACATTGGACTGATGGATGTCAATGAGACCGATGTAAGCTTACATCTGTACGGCGCTGATGATGGTGCCGAACAGGCCGACCATCCCCAGGAACTCCACTCTGCTCAGGTTCTTCACCGTGTACTCCTGAGACACGTTGGACACGGCGTACAGCGTGGCGCTGAGCATCACCAAACCGTCGCCCAACAAAATGTTCGACGCTGGAGAAAGAAGAAGAAAAAAAATAACGTTTAGTATTACGTAATAAAATAAAAAAAAGACTGAAAAACAAATACATGAAAGAGATTCTTACTGGAGCCCTGGTCTCGTCCAGCCAGGAGGTCGGCGCCCACCATGGCCCCCACTCCGAGGAGGCAAACACAGACAGAAACGTAGTGGACCACCCTGTAGCGGGTCTTCAGAAACCACCAGGACAGAACCATCAGGACCGGGATCACAAAGCAGTCCAGCAGCTGGAGGATAGAGAAAACTGCAGGTTCATGCCTGAACTAAAGATGTGAATTTCACGTCACTTTTTCAGCATTACATCATGATAATGTGTAACTGTGACATGAAATGGGTTATATGCATTCATTTAATCTGCCGAAGAAGTTTAAATAAACTAGATTCAACTAAAATTAAATTTGTCCTGGAAATAAACGAGTCATGTTTTATGATTGCAAATAAAAGTCATAAAACCTGTAACCACACCTGCACTCACCTGCACGCTGGTCAGAGTGGTGTACTGATACGCTTTGACCACAGCGTAGTTGGCCTCCACGTCCACCAGCCCCAGCAGCAAGTACTTCCACCATCTTCTCCTGAGGATCTGTAAAATATTGCCATCCCCTGCGTTTTAAAGGGGAACACCCCTGAATTTCAGTACGGCCAGCCGATCAATCCCTGCTGCTGCCTGTGACGTTCGGCTACCAGGAAGTGTTCAAATCACCAAACAAAAGAAGCCAAATAAATACAGAGGGCACTGAACAAACATTTATCTTGGTTTTTATCATTTTAAAGAACTTTCAAATCACAAAAAAATTAAAAAACAACACAGAACAGCTACTATTAGAAAAGCTAATAGTAACCAAAACTTTTGCTAAAAGATAAAATGACCAACTTGTAGCCAAAAGCTACATTCAGGAAAATAGTGACTAAAAGTAGCAAAACATTAGCTATAAGAACTAATTGTAACAAAATGATGGTTAAAAGCTAAAGTTAGCAAAAAACTAAATGTGCAAACTTTAGATAAAAGCTAAAATTAAACAAACTAGCTAAATGGTACAATAAACTAAATTGTAACTAAAAGCAAAAATAAACCATAAAAGCTAAAAGATGGCAAAACAGTAAATCACAAGCTAAGTTTTTTAAAACAGCTAAACACACAGCTAAATGAGGAAAAAAACTAAAATGAACCATCTGTTGGTAAATGCTACAACCAACAAATTTGTAGCTAAAAGCTAAATTCTGTAAAATCAAATCTTCTTCTTCTTCTAAAAGCTAAAAATAGCAATTCATAAGCAAAATGCTGAAGGTGGCAAAACTGTAATTAAAATCTAGCAAACCACAATTGCAAACAGCTAATCTTTAAAAATAATCATAGCTAAATTCAAATATTAAAAATAACTTACAGCTAAAGACTACAAGCTAAGGTTAGCAAAACAATAGCAAAAATTAAAAAAATAAAACGTGGGTAAAATCTAGGGTTAAACAGGAACAGAACAAATACACTGAAACAATTTTACAGAGAAAATGTTTTTGAAGGTTTTGAAGAGATCTGAACGCATTTAGGGTTGTTTTTTCATTATTTTCTATTATTTGAAAAGTATTGTAGTTATAATAACTAAAAGATTTACTGATCAAGCTGAATGTTTTGATAAACAAAATAAAAAGGTTAAAAAATTACAGAATTTGTGGAAGAAATTTGATTAAAAAATGAACATGTGTAGGTATAAACAACAAGAATGCTGAGTCAGCATTTATGATAAGAAAAGAAAAAATAAAACACAAAGTCAGTCTGGGTCAAACGAGGAGAAAAATGCTAAAAACTGACCTTTTCTGCAGAGCAGCGTGGTGGTGTAGGTGGCACACAGCAGCATGTAGTTCAGGAGGCTCTGCAGCATGGGCGTGTTCACCTGGAAGTCTGAGGCCAGGTACTGGGAGGAGACGGCTGTCCCACAGATCAGAGCAGCCAGACCCTGACCCATGGCCAGGGTCTTAGCCAGCTGCCTGAGAAAAACACAAAGCAGCTGTTAGGAGGAGCTAAAAACAAAGCAGTGCAGCTCAGTACCTGACTGTTAAAGACGTTTAAAGGTCAGCTGGCTGAGGCGGCCATCTTGATATGAGTTAAAGACATCCATTTTTAAAAGGAGCATGATTATTTATCTGAGAGTCTGAGGAAAATCTATAATAGTTATATAATAGATATTTTGCTAACAGACATATAAACAAACTCATACACCAAACTGACCATGAAAAACTCCAAACATCTGGGTTAAATTAAAATGTTATTTAATTTACAGCATTAAAACCATTTAATGATAAATCTGTTATTAGTTCCTTACAATAAATAATATCTTTTAATTTCCCGTGTTCACTCACCAGGTGAAAACATCCTTCGGGTTGAATTTCCTAATCCTCTTTAGAAATCCACAGCTGTGCTCCTCAAAGCTTGTGTCCCTGCATGAATCCACAGGTTGTTTATCAGCCATGTTGCCTCATCTGTGCTGGAAAAACCTCACCGAACTGCAGCTATTTAAGGCTTTTAGCTCCTCGACCGTCACTGTGTCGATCCTGAATGATTAACTGTCTCAGAGGGCAAAGATCGCTCTTTTCTGTATCTGTTTGTGCGCCAGGTCTAAGATCTGCCAGAAGAAGTAGCCAAAAACATGTTGCCTTTATTTTTTTCATTTACTTACATATATAATAAAAAGATGGGTCATTTGAACTATTTTTGTGTTATTTTTAATTAGGTTACCATTTGTAATGTCTCAGAAAATAGTTTAACTTTGCATTTAGTTAAACTTTGATCAAACTGCATATCCTGTAAAAATACAGCTTATAACTGAAAGATGTTTGCTGAAAGCTGCTAAAGAAGCTGAAAATGTTTAATAACAAAACTTAAATTTGGACATTTGCTGAAAAGAAAGAAAATATGTGAAAAATCTGTCGAAAAATGTGCAGAAAATGCTGAACAGAGCAGGAAAGTAGCTACAAAAGCAGAAAAGAAGTTGGATTTAGCAGAAAGTTAACATGATAAAACAAGTACAATAAAGTTGCAATGTATAATAAAATACCTAAAACATAGCTGAAACAAGCTGTAAATATCTAAAATTAGCTTAAATAAGCTGAAATTAGTGCAAAGAAACAGAGCATTTGCTGATATAAGCAGTAAGAAAATGAAATTATCACAAAAAAGGTAAAGTTAGTGAAAAAAGCTCCAATTAGCTGAAATCAGCTAAAAAGTAAGACAAAAAATAGCTAAATAAGCATAAAGCAGCACAAAAAAGTTTAAATTAGTAGAATAGCAGAAGGGAGCTGAAAGATAGCTAAAAAACATAAAAAGCTAATTAGCAAAAAAGAGAAGCCAAAGTAAGCTGAATTTAACACAAACAAGCAGAACTAGAGCAAAAAGGTGCAAAGAACAGTAAAGATTTATAAACATTTTGAAGGGTTTTTAAGGATGTTGAAGACAGCTTCATTCATTTTCAATGAGAACAAAGAGGCCAAAAAAATAACAAAGCTGAAAAATATGAGTTGCTGAAAAGTCATAGCATTCATGGCATAAATGAGCTGAACATATTGATATATGAATTGTTAAAATAGCACAGAAAAAAGGTCAGTGCAGACACCACAGTAAGAAACACTGACATTATAAAATTATTATCACATATAAATACATTTACAGTACTTGAAGACTGCATTTTCATTGTGGCAACACAAGCAATCGTATCATCATTAGTATTCATAATAATAACATTCTATAATTTATAGATCAGACTGGTTTGTATGTATTTTATAGGTAAATTGCACAAAATAAAGAAAAGTTAACTGTTCCACTTAATAAAAATTGTGTTCCATCGGATTATGTTGGGTAAATGTTTAAATAAATATTATTAATGGGTGAAATATTAAATGTAAAAGAAGAGGATTTAGTGTTACACAGTGTTTTAAGATGTTTTTAGCAGCTGCAGGGTTTATTTCTGGATTATCATTACCTAATCACGAACGCCAATCTCGCGAGACTTTGCGAGATGTTAAGTTGAAGAAATATGGCGTCGCCTAATTTGTTGAAGGTAAGAAGCAGTTAAATATTCCCCGTGTTTATGTGGTTATTTACGTTTATGGTCGTTGTATCTCTTGAGGTTAGCTTCGGGTGTTTGCCTTTAGCGTCACAGCTTCCAGTCACGACCGTCAAAAATACAATTTATGCTAAAATTTTCACATTTTGCTGCGACTGAAGTCACAGTTGTCGCAGCTGAAGTCCGGTGTTCTGCCGGGGTTTGTTACCCCGATCATGTACGCCCCCCTCACCACCACCACCACCACTCTGTGCACCTCGGCAGAACCCGTCCTCTGATCAAACGCTCACCTCTCCCTGATTCGGAACCAAAGCCCAAACGCAGCCCACCCAGACATTTCCTGCGACGACGAGCCCGAGAAGAGCCAGCCCTGAAAACTGAAGGGAAAAAAACATAACACGGTTAAACTTTGACACGAGAAACCTCATTTTTCACACACCCAAGCAACAGAACAGCTGGTTCTGTCTGGGTTGTATTTCAACAAGCTAACCTCTCTTCTAAATCCAAAGCCTGTACCTGGAAGGCCTTTTTCAAAGAGCAAAGTTTTAAAGTGAAGAAATGAGCAGGGCTCGGTTTAAGTTCTGCAGGCTTGAAGGTCTGGGCCACACCTGTGTTCAGGTGTTGGGCAGTCTTGATGCTTCAGCAGCTCAGGATATTCTGGACAATGTTCTGCTTGAAGGATTAAAACAGGGGTGGGCAACTGTTTATTCATTCCCCGCCCTGAGCAGGACTGGACCAGACCAACAGGTTCAACTCAGTTCTGCCAAATACAGCATTTTATATCTACTTACAGTATTGAATATTAATATGCATGTATTTCAGACATCAACATCATTTGATGTTGATGTCTGAAATACAATACAAGTATTTCTCTTTCTTCATTGAAATGAATCTAACTTTTGTTGGGTTTGAACATGAACATTTGTGCATGAGATGCTCTATTTATGCAGATTAATCTCCCTATTGAGGATCATTAGTACTTTTCTCCAGAAACTGAGCACCCTGCTTATTATAGTCAACTAAAACTAACTAAATAATGAAAACTGAAATTGAAAAAACATTTTAGTTCACTAAAATAAACAAAAACTGTAATAAAATGTAAAAACGATAACTAACTGAAACTGTTTAATCCTTTTACAAAACTAACTAAAACTAACTGAAATTATAGATAGAATATCCTTTGTTTTAGTGTTTGTCAATTTATTTTGGGCCATGTGGATCTTTTTTTTTTTTTTTTATTGAGTAGTTTCACATTAGCTGTGGGCCGATCAACACTTGTCTACAGTCTGCTGCTCAGCATCACCTGCCAAATGATGACAACAAAAGTTGAGAGAAAGCGTCACAAAACTATAACAAAACTTTGGGATTTCTTTGAACATGACTGCGAGAAAAATAAAATCAAGTGTCTTGTAGAGGAAACAGGTGATAAAACAGGTGGAAAACTTCTCAAGGGAAAAACTGCATGAATCAAGCTCACACAAGGTGGCTGACTATGACATGGTAGATTCTCTCAGTAGCTCCTGTGAAAAACAAGCAACAGGTAGCAGGTTGGAGACAACTATTGTCATCACCCTAAAATAATCGCCAATGTTTTTAGTTGGCAAAATTGAGTTACACAGTTATTTTAGGAAGGTGTTGCAATAATGGACGCTTTGTGGTGTATTGGTTGGTGAGGTGCCTCTCACCCAGCAGGATTGGTGTTGGGGGCGTGTTCTAAACCCCCGGAGTAGAACTTATAAAAACTAAACTAAAACTAAGCATTAAAAATGCAATAATAACTAATAAAAAAAAGCAAATTCACTGTAAAAACTAATTAAAAGAAAAAAAGTCACAATGAAATAAAACTAAACTATAATGAAAAATCGATAACTATTATAACCTTGCCTAGAAGTGACATTCTGCACCTGAGTAGGCAGGAAGTGGCGAGATCAGATGAAACAAGTGTAGCAGGTGATTATAGTTAACTCTGCACAACTTTGAATCAATCCCTAGGGCTGCTACGATTAGTCGATTAATCGACGACTAATCGATTATTAAAATAATCGACGACTAATTTAATAATCGA
>JAUBOC010000077.1:2598262-2611885 GCA_032275365.1 Anablepsoides cearensis
CCCCCCCCGCGCGGAAATAGGCAGAGACAGAGAGACAGAGGCCAATTTCAAGGTGTTTAGAAGAGTAAGTGAAGAGAAGAGAAGATTATTTTTCCATTTAAATATAAAATCAGCATTTTAATAACAACTAAACGTGACATAGATACTTTATTATGGTATAATATTTCAATAAATGCCTCAAACACATAATATTGCCCCTTTAATTGAATAAGCAAGAACTGTTCCAAGAATGACATTTTATGCAAAGAAATCTTTTTTCAAGGTACAGTTTTAGTTTTTAAAATCCTCCACTGCCATGGAAGGTGGGCAATTATGCATGTTTACTAGTCTGTTAGCAAAATATCTCATGAACTAGCACTCATATTTCAATGCAACTCTCATGAATCAAACACACACTACATTTAAATAATTGAGTTAAATCAATTAAAGGTGACTGCTAATCAACTTGGCAACAAAAATGGCCATAATTCAGACAGTTTAACCAATTCCTGAGCTAGAATTTGGTGTGGTAGTTGCTGAGAGTAATCCTAAACACACACTCAAAGTGCTAATAGATCAAACCAGGTTTTTATTTAAAACTTTATGCACTGCAGACGGCAGAGAAAAACAGTGTGTTTCCAAGGAAAACAAAGATTACAATTAAAATGATTATTTTTTTATCAAGATTATATATTTTAGTTACTCACTAGATCACAAACTTTTCAGCTTTTGACCCACAAAATAACAGCAGCAGAGACCTGAACCTCCAGCTGTTGTCGGTTGATAAACATTATTTTCACGTCAAACAAACAAGAGCATAGTAACATTATTTATTATGGTATTTTTGTCCATTTTAAGAACACTAATCTTGTTCTTTTGTAACAACGAAGGCAAAAAAATGTTATCATTTTTTAGCGTGATTAATTCACAAGATATTTTCGGGACCCCACTGTGGGAACCACTGCACTAAATGGTGTCTTTATTGAATAATCTCTATTACGACAAAAAAGTTTTTGTTTTGCGATGCAGCTTGGGCTCATTCTAGCTCATGGTTCACAAAAATCTACTTTCAAATTACAACATTGTGTAAATGTCTTAAATGCACTCACGAAAAACAAAATTAAATACTAATTTCTGTAAGGTTCTCAACAAAACACATACAGATTTACTTTTTTTTTTACAGATAATTACAGTATTTTGCAGTGCATTGTGGTCTAGATGTATCCACTACTACATCCAGTTATTAGAAATACACTACATCAGTAGTTCTCTAACTTGAATAATTGTTGAGGCCACAATAAAGTGGGGATAAATTCAGTAAATTAATTCCAGTAATGAACCAGTTCAAGTCCAATTAGTTTTGTTAAAAGGACCAATATATTTAATGAAATGTCACAATAATTGTGTCCCCAGCGTGTACAGGACGACACTCAGCTCTGCAGAGTATTCGCTTTTGTCAGGAAGAGAAATCCAGAAAAACCAGAGTTACAAAGTCAGGCCATCTGCCTCAACTTGTTGTAATGTCAGGAACGTATTCAACCAAACGCACCAAGATAAGAATACCTAGAAAGAAAACACATGTACTGTAAGTTAAAGCTGTTAACAGTTATAAATTATACTCCTAAATGAAGAGTTAAGGTCAGCTGTATGATTAGAATTCACCTCCATCAATATAAAATATTCTTTAGTAGACATAATAAAGAGATGGCTCATGATCGCCTGAGAGGAGCCTAACGGCTGAAACAGTGTCTCTTTCTATTTTTAGAAACTCGAGGAATTATAAGTAACATTTCTAGGAAGTTAAACTCACTAAATATGTGATTGTGTAGATGATATGTACTTTAAAGAGCTGGTTTGTGATTCTGAGGAATGTGAACCGAACAAGGTGCTTTTATTTAGTATCGGTTGGTTACTTTTCCAACATCTGTCACTTTGAAAGAGTCAAATGTTTGCTTCTGAGTGGAAAGTTGGATCAGGATTCAGTTTGTGTAGGTGCTGCCCAAAGGAAACACAAACCACCTGCCAGTACATCAGCTGTTCCCTAACTTTAAATATTGTATTTTGTTTATAATCCAGACATGATATAAGAGGTTTGTGTAAGACGGGTTTCCACAGAGGGGGTGGTTTTCTGGGTGTGTGTGCTGGTTTATCCCGGCTCTATCATTTGGTTCCTGTCCAGTTATTCCGTATCTTTGTTGCTCTGTGGTTTGTTTTGCTTTAAGCAAAGGGTTTTTTAATTGGATGGTGGATTTACTTTGTACTTATCTACTTATGGTGGACTGAACATGCAGGGTAACACTCTGCTTCTTATTTATCCACACCTGCAGACCACATCCAACTACCATGGGTCCCAGCAAAACTTAGAGAATACTTGATGATAATTGAAAGTATCGTGTCATTTTTATTAAATTTAAAAACCAAGGCGTCTGCAACACTGACCACCTTGAACTTTTCCTCGCAGGAGCTGAGCAGCGACCCCCATCTGTTCGTGGACGGCATCAGTGCCCACGACTTGCGTCAAGGCCAGCTGGGAAACTGCTGGTTTGTGGCCGCCTGTTCCAGCCTGGCCTCCATAGAAGCCCTGTGGCAGAAGGTGAGGCTCAAGCAACAACGTATCAAATACATTTTTACAACAAAGAGGAAGCGTTGATGGTATGAGCAGATTTCCTCAAAGCTTACAGTGTGTGGAGAGATAAAAAGCCGATTCATGTTGGAAGTATCTGCGTTTAAATGCTTTCTACTGAAATGTAGTTTTTTTACTGTGGTGTAACTGGGTGTTTTATTTACATTGTATGTGTATCTCCTTACACAAAACAAGCTGCTGTGCAGGACTGGGTGCAGTCCTGAGATCAGGAGCACGTTCAATGTGTCGTTAAAAGTCCACAATATATTTGTGTCTGGATAATGTAGGTGTGTACCTGTGTGCAAACGGTTGTTTGCTTTGTATGAGTGGGTGTTTCTTACATTTGTGTATCATTTGTAGGTTTTTTTTCTTTTCATTTTTTTTTTTGGAGTTGCATCTATTGTTCAAATGCAAACACAGCCCTCACTCCCTGAAAACTAATGTTTGATAAACTCAGACCAGAGGCAAGTTTCTCAGTTTCTCAGTCTATGACTTGACAGAAAGCAGGAGTTTTGTTTAGTTGCAGTATCATGTTTCATACGTGTGGTTGGACCTCACATGATCTCCTGACAGAGCTTCAGTTTGGTGCATTTTTATTTAAACTCCTATTTATTTAAACAAATCTTTGTCTTTGTGACAAAAATAAGATTGTTCACAGCTTTTGTTTCCTTATTGCATTAACTTTAGTTTTATTCTTTAATTGTGATACCTTTTATTGAAGGGTGTAAATTCCTGTTTATTGTTGGATTTTGATCCCCATTAGCTTCCACAGCAGTGGTTGCTAGTCTTCCTGGGGTCCATAACATCAAATACAAAAATACAATTAATTAGACGTATGAATAAAACTAATTTCAATAGAGTTTTAAAAGCTGTAAAAGCCTCACAACACCGCCACTTAGTACACCCAAACAGGCCAATGCAGTCTGCAAAACCCCTCATCACTCAGTTACAATAATAAAACAAAAATAATCAACACTTTCAATACAATAATTTCTGTTTTATGGTTTCAGTAGATGGGAGTGAATTCCACTCTGCAGGCCCTCTATGAAGAATTGTTCTCATAAAATTACTTCTAGGACTTGAAATGTCCATGTTGTTGCTGACAGAGCGTTACATGTTCATGGCAATGTCCACTGAATAATATTCTTTTTTTTAAATAATGTGTATTATTAATACACATGAGTTAAAACAAGACTTTGAACATTTTCCATTAAAGTGGTCCTCGAGCCATTATCTCAAACCTCTGCTCCAAAACATCTGGTTTGAATAAATTGGTGATAAGTAATAAGTTATTTAATGACTGAATCAGGTTTGTTGGAGCAGGGAAACTAATAAAACATGGCAGCCAGTACCCCTGACCATAGACCATAACACCTTTCATCCAGAAGGTGGCAGCAGTAACCCTGACTCAGATCTGATCAGAATGAACTGTAACATTTCTTTTTAAAGATATTTTATGTTTTTGCTGGAAAGTGAAAAAAATTCATACATATTTCATCAACAAGTCTCTGCTGACAAACTTTTCCAGGTTTACACTGAATGTTGGCAGTGATTGTCTTTAGCAGCGTGATCTTTGGTTTCTCTTCTCCTGAACAAAGACTCTTCTGGTCCACTTCAGTGTCTTTATATTTAATATTCCTTGAACACTTGGTTTTGCATGTTTCAGACCTGTTGGCACCTCCACAGGGTTTTCCCGCAGAGTCCTTTTTTATGTAGTCTCTTTTCCAAGTTTTGTTCAAGGTCCAAGGACCACTACCAAGGCCGTCCAGATTATTTGGAGCAGCTTTGTTGCTAAAGGCCTTGTCACATTATTCCAACTTGTGAAACTTGTTTTTTGTCTAAATTACTAATAAAAGTCGTATAATTGATCAGTTTGTTAGCATTACAGTATGTACACGCCTAAAAGAGGCTTCCAATTGAAATTTCTTTGTTAAAGATATAATTTAAACAATGGTTTAAATTATATCTTTAACAAAGACATTTTTTAAATTTTCATAAGTTGTCTAAAACGTTATCGTGTGACAGGACCTTTACGTCTCTAGACACAAGCAGAGACTGAGCTACTTGGATGAAGATGAAGGCGGCGACACAAGAAATGTGGTTCAAAGACATGAAAACAAAGGTTTCTTTGTAAAAAAGACAAACACTTGCATGCAGTTGTCTGCAGCAGGACTTGGAGGATCCTTCCAGACTCTCTGAACTTACTGTTTTGCCGTTTAGGATTCTGGTTGGAAAATGTGACGTAAGTCTTGGGCGTCATTGAACCAGCCCACGAGACAAAGATCTGTAACATACAAAATCATGAAGAAAATGTTGAGAGAACAATATGGCCATTTTGTTCTGGCCCAGGAGGTCCATCAGATGTGTTTCTTTTGTTTCTAACTTACAGAAACATGTTTTCTGGGAACTTTCAGAACAAAAGTGTTAATTATGATGCGATGTTGGTTACTGGTCTGCCTCTGTGTCCAGCCTGTGTGGATTGTGTGTTTCCTCTGTTCCGCTGTTCGTTCCTTGTGTTTCGTCTCAGAGGTCCTCCGCAGCTCTGTTTTTCCATCACCTGAAAGGAAACCGAAGCATTTTCCAGGTGTCATCGTCTCTGTGGACCCACCAGTTGTCTAAACACCAATCATGGCTCAGAACAAACACTGGTTCTAAAAAAAAAAAAAAAATTAACCTCTGGAGATTATAAACTACATAACCGGTTTTAGTAAAATTACATTATTACCTCACAAACCAACGGAGGAATTAATATTTATAAAAATACCAGAGAAACAAAGACAGGTAGGAATTCTATCAACACTTTTATTGGCACATCACTTCAGGTATTTATTATCCACACAACATCAGACAGATCAATCTGAAGCAGTCAGAGTTTAAACAGGCTGAAAGTAGAAACATTGTGTCAAATTACAAGAAATAAAACAGGTTTGCAGTGAGTTTAATCTCTTTTTGTTTTAGATTTGAGATTTTTGTCATTCTTAGTTTGAGCACCCGTTCAAATTCTGACTATTTGTATTTGTGCTACATGGAAAAGAAAAACTTGAAAAAAATTGTAGCAGGTAAAAATATAGGAACTTGTTTCACATAAGATGTTGAATTATTATTCTACAGATCCAAATGTGAAAAACTTGACTTATATAAACCTTCAGACTTATAATCTGGGACAATTTAATGAGAAGCTTCTACAACATCAGCACAGCACTGGTTTGATACAGACTCCTCTGGGATTCATAAATCATTGGGGGTTTTGGCATTAATGTACTTTTTATTTTGTTCTTTTATTTCCATTTCCTTATGTTTTTTCTTAACTTTCCTATTTCAGCTTGTAATTAACAGTTAAAAACACAAAAAGGTAGGACAGTTGAAAAAATAGTCTCTAGTTTCTTTTTAAATTGGACGTTTTCTAATAAGCCGCAGTTATTTGCAGTGCAAATTTATTAAATCAATCTCTGCCGTTATTTATAAGCAGTGAAAACAAAGAAATGCTTTAGATAACAAGAATTCACCTTTTTTGTAGTATTTGGTTTAAAACTACTAGTATTTTAGTGACTAAAGTATTGATTTGACTGTTTTTTGTTTTACCTCCCAAAAGGTTTTGATTTTAAATAAATTGACAATATTAACACCACGATAAATGTAAAACAAGTTACACAATAAAGTAAAATATTTGCTTTATTGTTTGTCTTTTATTTTGTGTTTGCTTTTTTTAATTAGATAACTAATTGAACTTTGTTTTATAAATACTTGATTAAATTTAGCTTTCTTGGGGCTATATGAGTACAAAAAAACGTAGACGTGTACAAAACATGTTGATCGAGTCGGCGTGAGGAGAATATCTGAGAAAAAAAATTTAAAGGCTCTCCTAGTGTTTGGACGAGGGTTCTACTGGCTGAAAGTTAACGATCATTTCTCTGGGATGAACTCGATGGAGCAGCTGAGATTTGCAGCCTCTGCTCCGTCTTTGAAGGCGAGCAGGAAGTACATGACCTTCCTCACTTTGGCCAGCTCCGCAATCCTTTCCCCGAACTCCTGCATGTCCGCCTCCAGCCACTTCAGCGGCGAGTCCTCCGGGTCCGCGGCGTTCCGCCAAAACGTCCCGATGGGCTCCAGCAGCTGGCGGGTCATCAGGTTGGTGAGGTCGGGAGTCCAGTGCTGGGAGATGCCCGTGACGGTGACCCGGCCGTGGCCCGAGAGCGAGAAGTACCAGCGGGAGAAGTTCAGCTCCTGGACGGAGAAGTCCAGACGGTACACGGCTTCGTGCGGGAGGAGCAGGCGTTCGCCGTCCTGACGCTTCTGTCCGGTCTTCTGAAGAGAGGACACGCGGCGACGCATCATCTGCAGAGGAAGAGAGTGCACAAATCTAAGGAGTTTGAATAAACATATTTGCCAAAGCATCCTCAAGCTTGTGATGTTGCTGGGAGTTAACTAACCAAAAGATATTTGGTCACTAGTTAAAGCTTCCATTATAGCAACATCTTCTTAAAATAATTGTTTAACACAATTTTGCAAACTAAAATTTGGATGATTATTTTAGGATGATGAATATTTGTCTCCAACCTGCTGCTTGTTCTTCACAGGAGCTACTGAGAGAAGCTAGCGTGTCAAGATAGTCATAGTCAGCCATCTTGTGTCAGCTTGATTCATGCAGTTTGTCTCTTGAGAAACATTCCACCTGTTTTTATCACATGTTTCCACTACAAAATACTTGCTTTTATTTTTTTCTCAGTCATATTCAAAGAAATCCCAAAGGGGACGTTGCCGCTTGCTCCCAACTTTTGCTATCCTCATTTAGCAGATGATGCTGAGCAGCAGACTGTAAACAAGCGTTGTTACAAACCACAGCTAATATGAAACTACGCGATTTCAAAAAAAAAAAAATAAAATCCACATGGATCAAAATAAATTGACAAACACTAAAACTAAGGATATTTTATCTATAATTAGCTTTGTAAAAGTTTTAGTTACCTATTTATTTTTTCTTTTTATTATAGATTTTATTTATTTTAGTTAACTAAAATGTTTTTTCAATTTCAGTTTTCATTATTTAGTTAGTTTTAGTTAACTACAATACCCTTCTTCTCGGTTGACTCTCAACTTGTCAGAGAAACGTTTTAAAAAAGGCTTTTTAACGTTTCTTTGCTTGTTCAATCTGAACAAAAGGCACCAAAAGAGGACATGTACCACCGTCAATGTGTGCTTTTAAAAATCACACCAGTGCTGCTGAATTGATGAACTGACAACCCATTTAAAGCCACCCCACAAACACACATTGATTTAGTGTTGTGATATGCAGTGCACAGACTCCTCTTCAACTCTTTATCCTTTCAGAATCAGCAGCTGAGGATGTCCTCTGTGGCTGCTTACATGCAGATTAGATTAAATTACTCGGAGCGATCCCACAGAGCAGCAGATGAGCTCGAAACTTCACAAAGAAGCAATTAAAACAGTTGTATCCACCGAAACAGAAAGATGTTTCAATGCAAACACATGTTGCTATTAAGCATCCATTAAGAAAGCTGCTCAATAACAAAAGAAAAATAATATTTTGTGTTTAACACGTGTCGTTTGCAAGGATTTAATTTTAGGAAGACGTCTTCAAACCCTCGGTTGTGTTTAATAATCCTCAGGGTCGATGTTTGTTCTATTATCTGTGTTTTTATTCTGAGCGTAAAGCCCAAACCGCACACACGTTGTGAAGGCGCTGTCGTGTATCTGTAAGTGAGAAGTTGTGATTTCAGAGTGTGAAGCTCACCTCCGTCAGAGCCGTGTCTTTAATAAATTCCAGCACCAGTTTCTCAGAGGGAGTCGTTTCCTTGTCCATGTCCGTCTTCGTGGTCGCGCTCCTGGTTTGAGGTGCGATGATGGATGGAGCTGTGGCAGATCTTCTTTTTCTTTCTTTTTTTTAAATCTCACCCTCTCCATCCCTCCCTTTTTCGTTTTATAGACTCGTACTCCGCCTCCCCTCCTCCCGACTGTTTCCATCACTGTGTACCAGTTTGTCACATTAACCCACAGCCTGTCTCCCCCCCTCCCTCCTGCCCACAGGGTGGTTTTGGTTAGGACATATTGACTGGCTCCAGAGGACTGGGAGAGCTCTGGGACATGAGATCGATGCAAAGAGCTAATTATTCTGACAGCATCGTAGTCGTTTGTGTCGTTATTTGTGATCAAGTTAATCATTTTGCCTGATATGTGACATATTAACCACTCATTTATACATTTTGATCAGAATGAGTTTTTTATACATAAATGAAGCATAAAATGAGTCTGAAGGTCGTAATTTTTCCAAAAAACTAATATTAATGCTCATTGTATTATAATATGGAAACCGTTTATTTTAAAGGTCTAAAAGTCTATAATTTTAAAGATGTAGAGCAGGTGAGTGATGTAGAAGGCGCTAGGCAACAGGGATGCTGATGACGTACAGGAGGGAACACTGGGAGTTTCCTGAGGGACCCCGGGAGCTGGGCTCGTCTCGGCTCAACGGATCTCGTGCTTATTTATATCCTCCACCTGCCTTCGAATGATGTCGGCGTGTTTGTGTTACATCAACGTTAATGTGATGTCAGCAGGGATTACTTTCAGGATACGGATGAATGGCATTCCCTTGGTAAAAACTTTGTAATCTGTCGTCAGTGCTTTTTGTAATTTAATGTTTGTATAAATATGTTTGGATGAATGAATTGTAAGGAAAAAAGCCCAAACTTTAGTTTAAGTTGAACTTATTTTCAAAAACAAAACAATTTAAGCTAATTTATTCTGATAATTAAAGATAAAAGACTGGTGTTGAGAGGTGATGATAAATACTTATCATTTGTTTTCAGAGGCTAATTTTAGTTTAACACTCTTATAATTAATAATAACCGCTCTAACAGATGAGGTTCTGTGTTCAGGTGATACCGGACTGGAAGGACCAGGAGCTGGACAAAGATAAACCAGAATCCTACGCCGGGATCTTCCACTTCCGGTTCTGGCGGTTCGGCGAGTGGGTGGACGTGGTGATCGACGACCGGCTCCCGACGGTGAACGACAAGCTGGTCTACTGCCACTCCAACGACAAGAACGAGTTCTGGAGCGCCCTGGTGGAGAAGGCCTACGCCAAGTGAGCCTTTAAACCGTTCACTCGTCACCTGAAAGCACCTGGGTGGTGTTTAACAAACGCTGCAGTCATCAGCGTTGGTTAAATTTGGTGTTCCTGATAACTCTCTTGGCTAAACTATCCAAGATCTCAGAGAGTCAGAGGTGCTGGAGACGCCACAACATGTTTAACAGTGAATGTTTCATCTCCTCGGCTGTGAACAAAATGTCTCTGCAGATACTGAAGCAGGTTTCTCCTTTTCAGCTCGTTACCCTTTGATTCTGATTGGATTCCACCTTTTCTCCAGGCTGAAACAATCGCACCTTATGTCTAATTCATGACTTCACCAAGGTGTAAAACGCTGACAAATCATTTGGTCTCCAGTCTGGATAGTATTTTAAAATTCAGCTCTGTTTCTTTTACACTGCTGCTTCTTGACAAAATCATCTAATTAATTTTTTTCTCTTGAGGGCTTCTTTTATTTTACATTAGGGGGAAATGAGAAGTTATTGTTCAGTTCCTGTTGAAAGCAGGAAATTTGGCTTTTGTTTGCTAAAAGTGTTGTCTTTCTTTGAACACTGAGCACTAGGGTTGGGCACAATCAGACTGTGTGCAAAACTTTAATCGATTATTTTTCGGCACTTAACAGTTAATATGATTAATGCCACCAGGCAGACCGACTGGAGATTTTCCCGGTCAGACGCTCGATGCTTCTCTCAGCTTCAAATATGACGAACATTTGAAAAAAGTTCTGTAATTTATTTATCATAACTCCAGTTTTACTTGGTCTATCAACACAATTTAAGAATTGATGTATACCCTGAAGTCTGTACTTTTTACACAATTTGGAACAGATTTTTACGGAGAGCAAATCTTTCCCACAAGAGTTATTTAAATCGGTCATGTGACTAGGGCATGCAGGGGTCCAGGGACTCCATTGGCTAAATACCACAATTGATTTAAAAAAATGCTCAAGTTCAAAAAAATCTTTATTTTAATTTTTGTGGTTTCCAGCAGATTTTATGATTCAATACTACACCCAGAAAATTTTAATTATTTTGTTCTTTCTAACTCAATACTTTCAATCATTATTTTTATTTATGTTTTTGCAGGTATTTTTTTTTTATTTCTAAATACCACAAATTTAGTTTTATTTAAATTGAATGACAATTTTTTTAAATCACACCAATGTTTCAATTTTGTCATTTCTGTAGTGACTCTAAAAGCTGCTGGAGATTATTTCCTAAACAAAAGAAGTAAATAAAATATATTTGCACATATCATTTAAATAGAATGAATTATTTTGGTCCCAATACTGAGCCCTGCGGGACCCCGCAGGTTATGTTTTTTAATAGTGAGGTGTGATCCCCAATTTGAACAAACTGTTTCCTATTTTGAATGTAACTTCTTAGCCAGTTTAGCACCACTCCCCTAATTCCATATCTTTATGTTTATTTAATAAAATATCATGATTTAATCATCACTCCAACCTTACTGAGCACCCTGAAAGACTGACTGAACAATTTTAGTTTCACTACAGTCCAAAGAAACCAATATTAAAGCAGGCCTGAATGTACGTTGTGTGTGTTTTGTTTTTTGTTTTTTTTTTGAGGATGTGCGGGTGCTACGAAGGTCTGGACGGGGGCAACACAGCCGACGCGCTCGTGAACTTCACCGGAGGCGTGTCCGAGCCGATGGACTTGACGGAGAACGGCTTCAAAACCGACGAGGAGAAACGCAAAGAGCTGTTTGACAGAGTCCTGAAGGTTCATGACAGAGGAGGCCTCATCAGCTGCTCCATCCGGGTGAGAAGGACCTCAAACCCACGTCGGGACCAAAGATAAACGTTTTGTTTTTGCTCAGTATTTGTGTTGTCGGCGTTCCAGGCGCTCACTGCGGCGGACATGGAGGCCAAGCTGAGCTGCGGTCTGGTGAAGGGACACGCGTACGCCGTGACGGACGTCCGTAAAGTGCGGCTCGGCCACGGCCTGCTGGCCTTCTTCAAATCAGACAAACTCAACATGATCCGGATGAGGAACCCCTGGGGGGAGAAGGAGTGGAACGGGCCCTGGAGCGACAGGTAAAGTTTTCTCCTTTTTATAAAGTTGGTCTGAAAACCCAAATGTTCTGATTTGCAGTAATGTCACATAAACAGAATATTTTCTTTAACTGTGAATTCACTTCCTGGTTTAGGAGATTCTCAGACACTTTTAGACCAGCAGAAACCACAACCTAAAGCAGTTCCAGTAAAATATTCTCTGAGACTAAAAGTTATTTATATTTAAAAATGCATAAAAATATTAGAAAATGTGTTTTAAATTAAGGTTACAGACATTATAACAGCAACATTATTCCCAAATGTTTACAAAATAAAGTTCAACATATTGATTTGCTGCTTTATATAAAATAAGAGTTGGCTCCTTCTTAAGCACAAATTCTGCCAGGTATCGCTGCAAAAAATAGAAACACGCTGGCAAATTACTTTAGTTTGAATAAAAATAAATGTTTTACTTTTTTTGAGAAGTGATTTTATCAGAAAAATCACAGTCCTCTTTTCATAAAGAGCTTTTCTCTTATATAAAAAATAATCTTTATGTTCTTAATTGTTCATGGTGGTTCAACCGTTTTGAGAAGGAGCTCTCGATCAATGCACGTCTACAACTGATTCACTGTTGGAGTTGATCCAATTCAAGATGGCTGTCACGGCTAACTAATCAAAATAAAAATACTGTTTTCTAGATGTTGAGCTAAAATTCAGGCTGATATTTGCTGATTGGGCAAAATGCTTTTAAGGTTTCATAAAACTCAGCGGTTGTTACTTCAAAGAATTAAGTTCAGATTAGTAAACTGTTGTTGTTTCTTGTTTTTTTGTTTTGTTTTGTTTTTTTTAGCTCTGAAGAGTGGCAGAAGGTCAGTAAGAGTGAGCGGGAGAAGATGGGTGTCACTGTGCAGGATGATGGAGAGTTCTGGTGAGTTTCAGTCCAGTTCTGCCACCTGCTGGTGAAGTAAGACCACCTGCTGTCATTCTCCATCATCTGCCTATTAAACTGATGTCGCCTTAAACGGCTCATCGTCCAGGATTTCTGCTCACCACCTCCTCTTCCTCTCCTCAGGATGAATTTTGACGATTTCATCGCAAACTTCACAGATATCATCCTCTGTCGTCTCATCAACACATCCTACCTGAGTGTCCACAAGACCTGGGAGGAGGCCGTGATGCGGGGCTCCTGGCGTCGCCACGATGACCCGCTTTGCAACCGGGCGGGCGGGTGCACCAATAACAAGCAGACCTTCCTCCAGAACCCACAGGTGTTCTTTCATTTCTTCTTTTGTTTGTTTGTTTTAGAGAAGTCTAGAATCTGCGCTCTGATTGGATGAGTGTGTGTTTTGTGTTTCAGTACGTGTTTGATGTGAAGAAACCAAAGGATGAGGTTCTGATCTGCCTGCAGCAGAAAGACCGCAGAGCCACTCTGAGAGAAGGACGAGGAGAAAACCTGGCTATTGGCTTCGACATCCACAGAGTAAACAGTTTAAAGATGTTTCCAGGAGTGGGCTTAGCTTATGCCAACTTATGAAACCTTTTTTATGTCTAAATTTCTAATAACAGTTATATTTGATCAATTAGTTACAACTACATTATGTACACGCCAAAAAGAAACTTCCTGTTGATTTTTTTTTTTTCAATTTCATCTTCAACGTAGACATCTTTAAAATGTTCATAAATCTGCCTAAGTTAACTAGTGTGACAGGGCCTTAAAGTGCCTGTGACATCAAATTTTTGTAATAAACATTGATGCATTTTTGGAAAGATAACATTGATAACATGTTGCAAAACAAATTTCACGTCGTTGAGATATTTGCATCCGTATCCACAGTATTCCTGGTTTCGCGCCACTACCCATAATTCATAGCGGAAGCTGGTTCCATATTTCCGCTTGCCTGT
>JAUBOC010000077.1:2627930-2643893 GCA_032275365.1 Anablepsoides cearensis
CATTTATTGCAGTTTGTGCAGTTGTTGCGATATGCATATTGCGATGCGATATATTGCGATGACGATAAATTTTCGATATATTGTGCAGCCCTATATGAAATATTAACAATATTCTGCAAACAGTAAATATTCTCTCATGTTGACTCTGAGTAATGCTCCATGGGTCAGCTGGAGTTTTAGTGCTTTAGAATTAGGGGTACTAAATATTAAAGTTAGTGCTTTAGGTGCAACTAATTTTTAGGTTAGTGCTGCCCACCACTGCATACAAGCCCCGCCTCCTCCCCTCTTAACTTCCTGTCAGTGTTTTCCTGGTCAAATCTGCCCTGATTTATACTCATGTTTTTTTAAAGTCATATAAAACGAGGATACCCTGCTTGAATGGTTTCTTTTCCTTGACGTCAGTTTGTTCGTCTGGAGTTTGGGGGAGTTTGTCGTTGCGGATTCCAATTTTATTTTCCCCTAAAAAAAAAAAAAAAAAAAAAAACACAAATAAATCTACAGACTCTCCCTTAAAGAAACAATCTGAAAAATTCAGTTTTTTAACGTCACAATAAATCTGTTTTAACAATGATTCTGTCGATTCGTCCAACAAACCGGTTTCTTTCTCTGCAGGACTGTCGCTCCTGGATCCAGCCTGGTTCTGGTCTTGACTCTGGTTCGGTTCTACCTGAGCCTTCAGCAGGTCCAGAGCTTCGGCCAGGTCGTTACGATTCCTGTGGATAAAAATAACAGAATAACTTTTGTTTTTTAAAATAAATAAAGGCGGCAGAAATGGCAGGAGGCGAGGGACGAACCTGACGATGCACTTCCAGGTGGATCCATCCAGGTCGTCCTGCTCCTCTGTGTACAGCCGGATGTTCTGGTCCTGGTCCAGCTGCAGCCAGTACATCAAGCCCTGCTGGTCCCGACCGACGGGCTGCAGGCGCATCTTCTCCGGGTCCTCGTCGTTGACAAGCGTCTTAAACTTCAGGTTGTCGTCAAACTGACACTCGCACAGATACTAAGAGACAAGAGAAAGGTCAAAGTTCTGCAGCTCCCAGACGAACCGGTTCATCGATTGTCTATAAGGGTTTTTACCTTCAGGATGCTGCACTTGCACTCCATAGACATCTCCTGGTACCCCTTCTGCTCCAGCTCCCAGGCCCACGTGCTGTTCAGCTCCTGACAAACCTGCAGGAAATTAGGAATCATTCCTGCTGTGAAAAACTTCAGTTCCTTGTTTTACATATGATAAAAAGCAGCGTGTTTCAGATGTGGAAACAATCAAACACTCCTCACCTTAGCCAGGTATTTTTCCCAGCGGTCGGTTGTCACAGACTTCCCCAGTTTTCTGAGCAGCTTCACATGAAGATCCACCAGAGGTTTGGGAACTAAAAACAAGCATTATAGTTATAAAAAAAAGTTTTAAACATATTTCTGTTACAAAAATATGTCAAATCAACACATTTTATTAAATGAAACGCATCAGATCCGCAACACGAAAATAATATATATTTTTTTATTTCTTGTTTTGAGGTCATTTATTGATTAATTAAAAAGAAAAACATTAACAAATAAACTACCTTTAAGATTTAAAATGTTGGGGGGGGAGTAAAACAAGTGACTTATAACACCAAATATTATCAACAAATAAAATAATAAATAAACTCTAAAACAGCAATGAGCAATAATTTAAAACAGTATTTTAAACTATTACTTAAAAACAAATAATGGACATTTTACACTTTTGGCTTTTGATAATATTTATTATAATAATATATATGAGTAAATTTTAAGTGCAGCGCATTTGCTTGCATTTGAGTTTCGTTACTGTGTTGTTACAACTTACTCCACCATGTGTAAAATGAAGACTTTAGTAAAGCTATAAAATGGATGGCATATAGATTTAGGTCATAAAATTTATTATTATTATGTCAATAATTAAAAGTGAACCAAACAACCCTGAAAACAGAACTAATTTAAGTGCCTGTGACGTGTATATCCTTCAAATACAGAAAGTCAAAGAAAACAACTTTATATTTAAGAAACTTTGCATAATACACATGATTTTACTCATTTTGTCACATAAATCGCATATTTTCTTTTGAACTTGGCTCAGCTAAAGTGAAACAGGGAGTGACATCAAAGGGGAACGCGAAGACAACTCTGGTCTTTATTGAAACAATATTTAAACTTTAACTGATCTTCATCTCTGATGGTGACTCAAAATAGTCTAAAGAAACATCAGATTCTTCTCTACAGACTGTTAGCTATCTAGCAATGCTCTGTTTACATGCAGACATTCCCCTTTGACGTCACTTCCTGTTTCTGCACATACAAATATCTTAATAACTGTTCATCTCAGCAGTGTGAAATTAGTTTTGCAATATGTTATTGTTATCTTTCCAAAAATGTGTTCATGTTTTTTTTTTTTTTTATAAAAATTTGATGTCACAGGCACTTTAACATGTTTTTATGGGTGATAAAATGTGAGGCATTTATTGAACCTTTTAATTAGTCGGAAATTGTAGTTTCCTCTACTAGTTTTGGCAAATTGTGATCCTTGTCCGTACTTTTTTTTTTTTAACTAAACGTCATATTCCAGACCAAGAAACAAATGTTAGTCAGGTCTTAATGAGTGTCAGAGAAACAGGGAGGTCATCTACGGTAAACACTTGAGCTGTTGCGTTTGATTTAATTTTTAGGGATAAAACATACGTTATCGGAGCTAAACCACTGATAATTAAATACATAATAGCAAGAAAGGCACCTATGGTTTTCAACAGACTAATAAGATACTAATAATCGTTTCTTACTAAACGATAATGTGGTGAATTAACAGTAGATTTTCTAGTTTTGTGAAAACTTGAATGAATCGTTGGAGCTAGCTTGTTAGCTAGTGGCTAATGCGCATGTCCAGGTTTTACCTCTTCCGAAAAAAATAACATCCCGAGTTTTTTCGGTCATCGTCGCTTTCTGGGTTTTGACAGCCGCGAAAAATACCGACTGGGGTGATACTGTAATGTCCGTGACCGCACAGGGACCCCCGGTATTACCGGGAACTGGCTGTGAGGGAAGGCCGGTGAAAAAAAATTTCCACCTGACGAGGCTCCGGAGCTAACCGGTTGTCTGTGTGTGGTCGGAGCCCCATCACCGTCAAGTTTAACAGATCAATACCAGCCGTGACAACGTTGCGGGCGACCTGTCACCGGATACCGAGCAAAACATGGGGCCAAACGTTGTGCTCCTGGCTTGGGGTGTCTCCGTTTGCCCAAACTTTAATACACGAGTCTTTCCATATTTTCCCTCATAAACTCCCTGTTTACCCAGTAAAACTAGCTCTGACCCGGGTCGTTAACTTTAACATTACCGGTTCAGATTACAGCCTAAAGTCTGGGTCACTAAACACAACATTTTCCATCCTCCTCATCATCACCACCACCACGATGATGGTCGTAGTGTTGGCCCCTTCTTCGGTGAGTGTCGCAGCTTTCTTTCCTGCCACTTCTCCCAGCGGTCGCTCACCTTCCGCGGTGTCCCGCAGATACGCCTCCATCTCCGGGAAAGTCATCTCGGGGAGGTCCAGCGCCGCTCCGTACCGCTCCAGGAACGAGCAGACCTCCGCGAAGCTCGGGCAGAGCGGCGGGCCGGAGCTCCTCACCACCACCACCGCCGGAGCAGCCATCTTTCCAGGCGGAGAGAAGCAGGAGGGGAGGGCTCGCTGCTCGGATGCGACTGTGTGCGCGAACGAAATGAATGGAGGCGACGAGGGAGCCGCCGGCGTCAAGATGGAGTCAATGGGAGAGCGAGCTGCTTCCGGGAGGCCCTTTCAAAATAAACATCACGGATGAATTTTTTTTAACTTTATTAAACAGGATGTATACATCAGGGATCTCCAACCTTTACGATCAATAGAGCCATTTCTGCTACTTGTCTTACATATAAAATGTGACCCATCATATCGAAATGAGGATTAAGTCCAATTTTGTCAAAATGACCTTACTTTATTTCCAGATTCCTGGCTTTGAAAGCTACATTTTGATATCTGGATCATTTTGATATCATAAGTAAATCCATATTTATGACTTAATTTGTCTTGTTGGTTTCAATAATACATAAATATTTGGTCTGAATCCTAATTTTATGTAATTTTAATGAGGAATTTTTCACGTCCTTATAAAAAGGAAACCTCAAATTATATTTCAATATTGAGATTTCCCAGCTGAAAAGAAACAAAAAACATTGCTAGCATAACATAAAGAAACACATTTAAATAAAATAACTGATTTCTGTGTATGAATATCTTCTAAGATCTTCTAATTTAGAACAACAAAAGGGAAGAAATATGATCATATAATATTTTTTGCCATTTTACTGGAACTTATTTGTTTAAGGTTATAAAGAACATTTTAAAGTCAATAATAAAGTTAGCAAAAGATAGCTTGTTATGTCTTCATGTACATGAGTGTATATAATATTTTCCAATGAGAATAATTATGTTTAGCATATGTCAGAAATTGAAGGGTGCAAATTATCCATATAAAACAATATTCTGTTAACTGTAAAGATTGGCAGGTAGTTATTTTGAGTGATACGGCTGAATCAATCATATTGTCGAAGTGGTGCCTTCAGTTTGAACTAGGAAATTAGAATTGGTGAGATTAGATTCGGAATTAAAGGCCTAATATTCATTGAAATAATGCAAACTTCCCTCTTCTAAAAGTTGGCATCTCTTCTTCACGAGCGCTTAAGTCAAAGCTTTTAATTTTTAAAGTAATTTTCAGGCATTTCCGGCGGAACTGTGCCCATATTTGTGAACTTGACGCTGCTCAGAGAAGTTTGGGAGGACCACAGAGGGCACAGCGAGAATGCCCAGAATTCATCGCGACATCAACAACAAAATGTTTTTATTTTTTTATTATTATTTTTAATCTTCCTCAGATGTTTCCACAGAAAACCATTACACAAGAACAGCTTTCACACAAAAACAAAAACAGAAACCGTACGTGTCTGGACAAAAAAAAAGGAAAACTTTCTCATGATTTATTTTCATCTTTTAACTGCTTGATGCTGCGTTTCGATAGTCACGCCGTCTCGAAGAGATGGTGCGTTCAAGG
Source organism: Anablepsoides cearensis (assembly GCA_032275365.1). Taxonomy (NCBI): domain Eukaryota; kingdom Metazoa; phylum Chordata; class Actinopteri; order Cyprinodontiformes; family Rivulidae; genus Anablepsoides; species Anablepsoides cearensis. Next base: position 2,633,027 of record JAUBOC010000077.1, read on the forward strand.
ACTGCTGGCGATGTTTAAACTAAAGAAAATATCCAGACTAATAAAACATAATTGTATAATGTGGTGAATTCCTGGATTGCTTGTGTTCAAATGTTGCAGCAGATCCATCTATCAAATACAAGCTAATAGTTGCAGAATAGCAGACATAATATAAAGTAGTAAAAGGCTAGCTAAAAATTAGAAACAGAAACTAGAAGCTAAAAGCAGCAGAAGGCTACCTGAAAATAGCAACACAATAGCTAACATCTTAAATAAACAAAGTAATTGCTAAAAGCCAAAAGTTGAACATTAGTAAATGTAGCATAATATTTGCTAAAAGTAGCACAATAGTAACCATAAGCTAAAATGTAGCAAAATGCTAAGTTAAATCCATCAAAGACTAGCTAAATCAAGCAAAAAAGCTAGCTAAAAGTAGCAAAGCCTAAGAATAGCAAAGACCAAGCCAGAAGCTAAAAGTAGCAAAATGTTATCTTAAAATAGCAACTCTCTTTCTAAAATCTAAAACAAAATACTAGCTCAAAGCCAAAAGTTTAGTATCCTAAATAAAATAAGCAAAATACTTTGCTAGCTAAAAGTAGAAGAATATTAGCCTTAAGCTAAAATGTAAAGGGTAGCTTAAATGTAAATCTAGCAAAAGAAATACTAAAACGGATAGCTAAAGCAAAGCCTAACAAAAAAGAAAAAACAAATAGCAAGCAAGAAGCTAAAACTAGCTGGAAACAACTAAACACTAGCTAAAAGCTAACAAAATCATAGCAAACATTTTAAATGATGTAATCTCTTGAAGTTTGTATTGAGGATGAGTCTCAGCTACTGCCACGTCAAATTTTAGCTCAATATCTGTAACACTGACTAAGTTATAGCCATTGTTCAGGCTGCTAATTAAAAAATCCGACGCTGTTGGTGTGTCCGTGAAGGCAGCAGTAAGAAAGGCGGAAGAAGTTTGTTTCTTACAGGAAGAAGAAGGCTTTTCGAAAGTAACTTGCTTCTTTTTTGTTTTTCTTGAGTACGCGCGGCGCCGCTGCTTTCCGGGAATTTCAACAAAACGAGCCTTTTTAAACTACAACTATGACGGTTTAAATATTAAAACACAAACATCCGGAGCCGTGTTGGTAAGTTTTAATTCTTTAACAATCCGCTTTAGACAAAACAAGCAACAGTGTTACCTGAGGCTGAACTCAGCCAGAAGAAAGACTGATCCAACACACTGATGTAATGGGTTAAGTTTTAAAATAAAGCCAACATATTACATTTATTAGTTGTAATTTTAATTTAAAAATGATGCCATTTACTGGTTCTAAACAACATTTTGTGTAGAAACAAAGAAGCCTGTTGATGTCGCTGTCACGAGTTTAATTCATCCTCATGTTTAACCACATAAACACAAATAGTTTCTTTACTTCTGAGTTTGTTTATTAAAAATAGAGTAGTTGTTGTAGTTTGATACTGTGGGAAGTTATTAAAAGAAACATGACGTCATCAGGTCAGAGGTTGTTTTTTATTCAGAGCACCACGAACACTAAATTAAATCTCTCAGCTCCATAGCAGCTGTTAATAATTGTGGAAATAATTATCTATTTTTACAGGTTTGTCACAAAGAGAGTCGCCTGAACGGCTTAAGTTTGGATAAAAATTAAAAGCTTATTTAATCACAGGTGTTACAGGTAACTACAATCATTGTTGGTAACTGTCAGTGTGGAAATAATTGTTATTTCTTTAAATTATTACGGTGGTTAACTAAAATGTGAGTCGACACTATTATTATATTATTATTATATTTTTTACATCAACTCTTAATGTTCTCATCATATATTTACAATATTTGCTGAACCTTTGCTGTTATGTAGTCTAAACTGGACCTATAAATCTCTTAAAGTGAGCAGTTCATGAGAATGTAAAGCAAAATAAATGAGTTTTAAAGTTAATCAAATGCCTCGTTTACTTCTTCATAATGCAAACTACATATTTGATATTATAATGTAGTACGGCTTGTTCCTTAATATGGAAAATAAAAATGTTATAATTTGAATTAAACGTTTGGAGCAGGTGCACACATTTTAAATATATAAATGAGAATAATAAGAAGTCACTGTTGCTGTAGCTTAAAACAGGAATTAGTTTAAACTTTAATTTTAAAACATAATTAGATGAATAATGTGATATTTTATTTATATTATTAGATCATTCTAGGACGGAGAGATGGCCATCGCCCACGTGGCTACAGAGTACGTGTTCACAGACTTCCTGCTGAAGGAGCCGAACCAGGCTCGGTACCGCAGCATCCGGACCGAGCTGGCCGTGGACAAGATGGTGACATGTGTGGTGGTGGGGCTGCCGCTCCTCCTCATCTCGCTGGCCTTTGCTCAGGAGGTCTCAGTCGGTGAGTCTCAGCTGACCAATGGGTTTGATTGGGTTTTAATTATTTCATTTTATCCTGACACGAGATGTGAGTTGATAGAAATGAAACCAGCGGTTTGTTTTTCTTACATAGGTTTTTCAGCATCTGTGCCACTCCACAGTTTTTCTGCTACTTCAACATTTCAACATTGAAAATTAATAGAGCTTACTACCCTTCAAAATGTTAATAAATCTCTACAGCATTTTTCACCTTTTGGCTTTGTTCTGCTTGTTTCATCTTCTTTGTGCTAATTTTAGCTTCTTTATTGCTAATTTTAGCTTTTTTCTGCTGTTTCAGCTATCTTTCTGCTCCTTTCAGTTACTCTTCTGTTAGTGTAAACTTTTCTAGTCTTCTATCAGCTTCTTTTTGCTAATTTAGCCTTTTCTGGCTACTTTAGATGATTTATTTTTAGCTACTTTGTAAGCTATTTTTTCTGCTACTTTTTAGCTAATTTTGTCTGCTTTAGCTATTTTACAATAAATTGCAACATTTTGGCGCTCCTTCTTTTTTTCTTTTTCTTTTTGACCAATGTGAGCTTTTTACTATTCACTGCTAGTTTAGGCTTTTTATGCTTCTTTTAGATGATTTATTTTTAGCTACTTTGTTGCTATTTTAAGCTAATTTGAGCCTTTTTCGATCTAAATTCAAATTTTTGTGATAATTTCATCTTACTGCTTAATTCAGCAATTTTGCTCTAAAAAAGCTGCAAACGCAACTTTTTTTCAGCTAATTCTTAGCTAATTTTGGCTGCTTTAGTTATTTTACAATAAATTGCAACATTGTGAGGCTCCTTTTTCTACCAATGTGAGTTTTTCTTTACTCTATTCACCATCTAATTTAGGCTTTTTATGCTTCTTTTTAGATGATTTATTTTAGCTACTTTGTAGCTATTTTCAGGTAATTTGAGCATTTTTCATCTAAATTCACAGTTTTGTCATAATTTCCGCTTCTTATTGCTTTATTCAGCAAACGTACTCTGAGAAAGCTGCAAACGCAAATTTTTTCAGCTAATTTTGGCTGCTTTTGCTATTTTATAATAAATTGCAACATTTTGAGGCTCCTTTTCTTGTTATTTTTTGTCAATGTGAGCTATTTTACTCTATTCCCCATCTGTCTGCTAATTTCAAATAGCTTCGGCTAGTTTTTACTTTCGTTTTTCTACTTTCAGACGTTTTTACAGTACGGTAACTCATATTCACAGTTTTTAAACATTTTCAGCTTCTTCAGCAGCTCTCAGTAAAAATCTTTCAGCATTAAGCCTCGACACTGCAGGAAATTCTCTAGTTTAATTCTTTTTGTTGCTGTTTTGTCTCAGGCACTCAGATCAGCTGTTTTTCTCCCACTAACTTCTCGTGGCGTCAGGCTGCTTACGTGGATTCTTACTGCTGGGCGGCTGTGCACACACATACCTTTCATCTGTGGTTACACAAGGTACACACACACACACACACACACACACACACACACACACACACACACACACACTAATAGAAATGATGATGGATGTTTTATAATTAATCATGACTTGTTCGTCTCGTCTGTTCAGATGAAACTTTTGTTTGAGCGGAGGCTTGATGTGACGTTAATCTCTGATTTTACAGAACAGGAGCGTCAATCCAGCAGATAATCTGAGGCGCTGAGATGTCAACAGTTTCCTTTGTTGTCAGTCGTGTTTCTGATCCTGCCTGTCTGTCCACGTTCTTACACTTTTTACTTCTCTGTCTGTTCTTTTCTTTCCGGCTGCAGATTCAAACAGATTCATTAAAACATCAAACAGATTTTAGCATATGGCTACTGTTAGCTAGTCACTACTTTTATCTAAGCTTTTGCTGCTTTTGGACATTTAGCAGATGTCTCAACATCCTTCAAACCCTTTAAAATGTTCAGAAAGTTTTACTGCAGTTTCACCTTTTGTTCTGGTTTCCCTTTGTTTAACTGTTTTGTGCTAATTTCACCTTTTTTCTTTTTAGCTAATTTGAGCTGTTTTCAGCATTAATTAGATATTTTTAATAAGCTTTGATTTGCTTCTTCTTACTTTTTATTGTTAAAGCTTTTTACGCCCCTTTCAGCCTCATTCTAGCTTTTATTTCCTGCTGTTTTAGCTACACTTTAGCTGTTTTTTTTGTTTGTTTTTGCTAAATTGAGAACATTTCAGCTGCGTTCTTGTTTAGGTGGTGTTTTCAGCTTTTTTGAAGTCAGCAAGCGTGCTGCTTTAGTGTATTTCTGCTAATTTCACCTCTTTAAGCTACTTTTCAGCTACTTTTAGCTTTTCTTCAGCAAAATTCACTGTTTTGTGATCATTTCAGCTTCATACTTTTAAATTTAACATTAAACATGCTTCTTTATTTTCTTTCAGATAATTTTAGATTTTTCAAGCTACTTTTCAGCTGATTTCTGCTAATTTTTATTTTTTTTTTTTTTTAGCAAAATTCACCCTTATGTGATAATTTCAGCTTCATGCTTCAACAAACAGGCTGCTTTAGTTTTCCACTTATTTCTGCTTTATAAGCTACTTTTTAGCATTTTTCAGCAAAATACATCATTTTGTGATAATTTCAGCTTCTTACTATTTAATTCAGTAAATGTGCTTATTTAGTTTCTTTCAGATAATTTTAGGTTTTTAAAGCTAATTTTCAGCTGATTTCTGCTAATTTGAGCTTTTTTTCAGCCAAGTTCACATTATTGTGATAATTTCAGATTATTACTTTTTAATCCAACAAACATGACGACCCCTACTAATTTCATGGTCACAGAATAAAAAGTCAAGGTCACATGTTAATAATTTTTCCTCATGCTTTTTATTCTTTTGACTAAATTTCAGCTTTATTGTTTTTTTTTTATGTTTTTTTTGTAAATTCATCTTTTTTGCTTCTTGTAACTTTTCTGGTAGTTTCAATTTTTTTTTGCTTTTTAAGCTACTTTTAATATTTCTGCTAACTTTACCCATAATTCCTGCTCATTTAAGCTTTTTTGACACATTTTTGTTATTTTATTAAACATTAGCTGTTTAATTTAAATTTAACACAGTTTTGCTTTTAATCTTTTTCAGCAGCTTTCAGCTCAAATCTTTCAGCTTTAAGCAACATTTTCACAGGAAATGTTAATATTCTTGTTTGCTTGTCCGTCTTCAGTTCTTTCCCTACATCCTGCTGCTGGTGGCGGTCCTGATGTACACCCCTGCGTTGATCTGGAGGTTCGTGGCGGCGCCGCTCCTGCAGTCGGACCTGGGCTTCATCATGGAGGAGCTGGATCGCTGCTACAACGGCGCCGTCACTCTGGCCAAACGCCTGGCGACCTCGGGCCGGCTCACCTCAGACAGGTACGGACCTCTCCTGCAGATCCGGTCCCTGTCTGGACCTGCTCGGTCTGTAAGCCGTCTCTTCTGTCTTGTCTCTGCGCAGCGAGCTGACGGAGGGCTGCTTCAGCTACCCGCTGGTGGAGAAGTTCCTGCTGACCAAGCGCTGCTCGCGGCGGCTGCTCTGCTGCTACCTGCTGTGCCGCGGCCTGACGCTGCTCATCCTGCTGCTCGCCTGCATCTCTCTGGGTTACTACCTCCACATGGCCTCCGTCACCGACGACTTCGGCTGCCCGCTGCGAGTCGGACTCCTCGTCAACGACACCAGCATCCCTGAAAGGGTGCAGTGTAAGCTCATCGCTGTGGGAGTCTTCTATTTGCTCAGGTGTTTTATTTTACTTTATTTTACAACTCCTGTAAAATTATATTCTGATCACCTGATCCAGTAGCAGTTAAAGTGTTTTTCACTTAATTTTTTGTAATAAATATGAACGTACTTTTGGAAAGATAACATTAACAACATATTGTAAAAAAGTTTTCATGTAGCTGAGATGAAGAGTTGTTGAGATATTTTTATGTGAAGCAACAGGAAGTGATGTCAAAGGGGGATGTGAACAGAGCGTTGCGTTGTGACGTTTCTTAAAATTATTTTAATTACTCTAATAGAGAGATGAAGAAGAGTCAGAGTTAAAAAAATATTGTTTTTCTAAACAAAAACCCGAGAGTTTTATTTCTTGAAGAGTTCCCCTTTGATGTCACTTCCTGTTTCATGTCGTCTGAGCAATGTTCAAAAGAAAATATGCCAATTGGGGGATAAAATGAGTAAAATCATGTGTATTAAACCAAGTTTCTTAAATATAAAGATGTTTTCTTTGGCCTTCACGAATATGCATGTCAGGCGGCTGACTCAGCTGCTACAACGCTAAATTTCAGCTCTTTGGCTTTGACATTTATGAGGTTAAAGCCATTTTTATGTCGGCTATGTTCAGTTAGCTGGGGCGGCCACCTTAAATCAAGTTGACTCAAAAAGTTAATCACTTGTAGACGTCAACGTAACGATTATCTTCTGAGGGTTTCATTGAAATCCAGCTGCTGGTTCATGAGATATTTTGCTAACAGAGACATTATACCTTTAGTGTCATGATTAAAAATGTAGAATTAAATCAGATCTTTCAATCTTTTTGTTTTGACTTAATTCCAGTCTGGTCAACTTGATCACCTTCAGTTTACTCTTCCCCGTCGTCATCTACGCTGGGCTCCGCCCCCTCATCTTCCAGGGTTACGCCCACTTCCTGGAAACCTACCAGTCCCTCCCCACGGTGAGCGTCCTGCCCAAACCCGGCGGCCACTGGGACGATCTCTCGCTCTACCTGCTCTACCTGGAGGAGAACCTCAGCGAGCTCAAGTCCTACAAATACATGAAGGTGTGTTCGGACCTGAAGGCTCCGCCCTTTTTCTCTTTGAGGTTTTATTTATTTGTTTGTTGCTCCAAGCAGTGTCTTATTTATTTATTTATTTATTTAAATTGAATTTCCTGTCTGATCCTGACCGCAGGTGTTGGAGATGTTGAGGAAACGAGACGAGCGCTCCGGAGAACATTTCGACAGCATGGGCCTGCTGAAGACGCTCTGCCTGGTGAAGATGGACGCCACGGACGGGAAGAAATCCGCCGAGGCGAAACTGGACGAAGTCAAGCTGAACGCAGAGGACGGAACGAAGAACAGCGGCGCCGGCAGTCCGAACCCTGAGAACAACTCTAAGGTGGAAACGGAGATGCGAGGTGAGACGAAGGAATGCTGGAATCGACGGTCTGATTCAGGATTCTCTGTTAGATTTTCTATCATTTTCTTTATTTTTCTCAGAATTAAGTCCTTTGCTGCCGAGCAGCGAAAGACCCGAAGAGGGCGGGACTCTTCGTCAGCGAGCGATGTGATTGGCTGCAGTGGAGCTTGGCGTAACGTCGGTGTTTGAACGGTTCGAGGAAGTGGCGCCGACTGATGCTTCAGAGATTCAGAGACAGAAGAACAAAGAGGAGACCACTAAACACTGAAAATAGTGCTGGAACAGATTTCAGTTCCACTGATTATATTTTAAACAGGATGTTTAAAACCAAAAAGATGAAACAGCTTCAATCTTAACGAGACGACTAGTTGTAACATTAGACATTTTTTGATAAACTTTTACTTACACTATAAAAACAAGAGAGTAAAAATACTGTAGGCTTATTGTTTTTTTGGCTTTACCTCATAAACAAAGATATGATGATATATGTTTTTAGCTCTAGATAGATAAATGTTAAATTCATTATCCATGACACTAAAGGCCTATATTTCAACATTTTTAATGATATATTAGCTCAAGAGCTAACACTAAATTTATTAGCTCTGAAACTAATGCCATACATTGCAATATATATTAGCTCAGGAGCTAACATTTATATTTATAAACTCTGGCCCCAACTATATTAGCTCAAAAGCTAATGCTAAATTTATTAGCTCTGAAACTAATGCCATATTCTCAATATAAAAAATATGTAAATAGGTTGCCTTCAGGCCCAGGCCTCCCTTGCAAATGAGATCTGAGATCTCAATGGGACTTGCCTGGTTAAATAATGGTAAAAATAAAATATATATATATATATTAGCTCAGGAGCTAACATATTTTTTAAACAACAGATCTAATGCTATATTAGCTTGAGAGTTAACTAAATTTATTAGCTCTGACACTAAAGCCATATATTTCAATATATATTAGCTCAGGAGCTAACATTTTGTAATGATATATTAGCTTGAGACCTAACATTATTAGCTCGAGAGTTAACTAAATTCATTAGCTCTGAAACTAATGCCATACATTGCAATATATATTAGCTCAGGAGCTAACATTTATATTTATAAACTCTGGCCCAAACTACATTAGCTCAAAAGCTAATACTAAATTTATTAGCTCTGAAACCAATGCCATATAATGCTAAAGATTTCTAATGCTAGTGAGTTTTTAAAAGCATAAAAACTAAACTGCCTAAAGAATTTTTCTTGTTTTTATAGTTGAAAGTAGTTAAATGTTTATTTAACAATGTTTAAAGTTATCACTTTGGCTTTAAAATCAATCTAAAGGATTACACCTGTTTCTTTTTTTTAAACGATCATCTCAGTTTGAGTTTTAGTGCTTTGAGGTGATTATTAATCAAATTTCAGCTGCTGTGATTGTTGCCTTTAGTTTTATATCTGTTTGAATCTGAGGTCCTTAAATTTCTCGTACGAAGCACTAACTGACAAAACCTGCTGATTATTAATTTGCATTTAATTTGTGTGAATGCAAAGCCGTGCAGGTGTGCGTTCATTTCTTTTTGGGAGAGTGTGACTTTGTGCCTAAAAAAGAACCACTTTGGTTTAGTTGTTTACAGTTTTGTAATTTTTTTTGCCAAAAATTACCTGAATTCTTACTGAATGTGAAAAGTTCTCTCCAGTTTTGCTCAGAGCTCATTTTTAACGGTACGTTGCATTTATCATGTTCAGTAAATGCAAAAAAAAACTGAAGCAGTTAATAATTAGTACTGACTTGAAACATATCCTGCCTTCGTCTTTATTGGTTTTTACCAGATATTATCCTCAGGGTTGGAACCAGCTGACATTTTTTTTTTTTACTCTGGACTTTTTGTACGACTCAGGATGTGCTCAGAGAATTGTCACTGTGCTGCTTCAGTTTGTGTTTTTATTAAAATGTTGGTTTTCTATGATGTGTTCAAAGTGTTTTATTTTGGCGGGGAATTGTGTTTCTGTGCATGTTTTGTTGATGTGAAAGCTTCATGTTTTGTGGCTGTTAGAATAAATAAAGCTGACTTTACTTTAAATGATGTCGGATTATTTTACAAGAATTTAGCACATTTATTAGTGTTCACTTTAAAGTTTTGAAAAAATTATTATATATATAATTTGACTGAAATATGTTGAACAAATTATTATTTTTGTTATGATTTAATTTTAAATGTATTTCTTTTATTTTGGCTATTTTTGATTCTACGTGACATCTATAGTTAAACAATATATTTTATCTTAGACAACTGAGTCATGAATTCTGGGATTATTTTTGGCAGAACTTTTATTCTGGTGAAGATGACGTCACCGGAGCAGAAGTTGGGCCCAACAGAGCACAGAGGGGACTAAAAAAAGCCTACTTAAAAACTGAATTTTACATCCACGTTGATGCCGTTTTGGCTGCACGTTTCTTTCTCTGTAAGTTAATTCTAGTTGTTCCGAGTATTTTTGTGACAATATGAACTTGCTGAGATGTTTTATTAACCTTCTTAAGACTAATTATAGCCTCAGGTGGGGAGTCGGGCTCAGACCAGGTCAATTGGCCTCATCTAATTAATGGATCGGATTGAAACCGAGGTTTAAAAAAAGACAACTAAAGTCGTGTTTAAACATTAAACAGGTCGTCGACTGGTTGGATGGGTCGTGTTTTGCACGATTTGGTTCTGGGTGAAATATTACAGGCTTTTTTTTACATTTTAAACCACAGGTTTATGCAATTAATTGATTTCTGATCTGCTTTATATCCAACCATTTAAATCCAGCAACGAATACGATAATGTGACTATTTTTCACTGAGATATTTACTTGTTTTTTATTTGAAGGTGAAGTGCTGCAGTTAGCCCTCCCCTCCACCAGGAGGCGCAACATAAGTTGTTCGTGTCTTAATGTTTTATTTACTTTGACCGAACAAGTTTGTTCTAATCAAAACAGTGCTGAAATGGCGCATATATCTTTGTGCAAATGTAATCTAATTATTTAAACGTGTCTGTGGAATACGTTTCGCAGTTTTGTTTGTTTGAAGTTCTCAGTTTTCCTATTGGACTAAAAGGCGTCACGTGACCCGGACACAGCACGGCGTCTTGGCTTTTTAGGCATTATTTTATATATTTTAAGACGTAGAACAATTTAAATATTACACGATCTGATATTAACATTATTAGTGTTCGTATTAAAATAAAAAAAATTATGCTAAATTACGAAATGCAAAGTTTAATTTGTGAACCGTGAGTCAGAACGTCAGTGAGGAGAATCAGTCGGTCTCCTCTGACAGTTGTGTGGCATCGCTTCTCGGCCTTTTGGCTAAGATCAAGTGTAGTATCTGTTCTTATCAGTTTAATATCTGATACGTCCCCTACC
>JAUBOC010000077.1:2648941-2662604 GCA_032275365.1 Anablepsoides cearensis
TTTTATGGGGGGGGGGGTATAGGAAAAATATTTCAGTCAAAAGATTTTTTTTTTTGCTTTAACCCATGTACAACGTTAGCGCTTCCGCTAACGGTTACACTGTTGACGCGTGTATACTTGCTAAGCGCTATATTTAGCTTTAGAAGAAGACGAAGAGCTCAGAAAACAACAAATTATACAAAGCATGGGAACACTTAAAACTAAACAGAAAAGACGATAAAAGTGCTGCACGTCCTCGATGTTTCTGCACCGGAACAAAAACAGCTGCTGCTGCTGCTGCTGCAGGTACCGAACACATCCAGAGTTAACAGGTATTTGTTTATGTTCCCTTTGCAAAATACGGTTACCTAAATCTGTGATGTTACAGATGCACAAACAGGAGGTATATTTTGGCTAATGTTATTTGTGCTGAGTCGTCATGTTGACCTGGCAGGGTTTTATTAAACAGTGAGCAATAAGTTGTGATTAAAAACAATATTTACTGTAAGTTTGTCAGATAAATATAAAAGCACAGCAACAGATTGACAGCTTGAGCTTTTATCTTAATATAAATGAGATACTTGGAGTGAATATTTCAAATTTAAAAGTATTTATAGAAAATAGTTTTTTTTTTTATTATTTGCTGCTGCTTTTTATGATTTTGGCCCTTATTACTGCTGTCATTTGTTTGCAGCTGAGCAGTTAAGAATAAATCTTTTATTACCTGAAACCCTGCACCAACAGTCTTAATAAAATATGAACTTTTTGTTACAATTAACAAGTAAACTCTACAAAACTCAATTGCAACACACAAATGTTTATATTACCCATTTTACTTATTAAATTTCTAACAATTTCTAATCCATAACAATAAATTTACAGAATTTAGATTTTTCTGTGATGGTTTAAAATGATTCAATTACTTTAATTGTGCTTTTAATTAATGCCTCAAACCTCACACACATAAATAAGATTTTTTTTTCTTCTTCTGCTACCTTTCATTTTGTTTTATTTGTATTGTTTTGTTGTATGAAATGTGTTTTTGTTAATATTTTTTTTAATGAAATGAATAAAGTTACATATTTAACGCAAATACAAACAACTGGAGCTTAAATGCATGAATTACTACAACTGGTGTAATTTTACTTTGACTGCAGCAGGATCATTAGTAAGAGAGTGTAGATTACCTCTTCACAATATTAAATAATTGTATTTCTTATAAAATAAGCTTAAGTAATGACTGCAGAACAACAATATTTTAAATATCCGATTACTTGATTAATCAGAATAATCAGTAGATTGATTTAAAAAATAATCATTAGCTGCAGCCCTATATGCATTAGCTTTTGTCGTCAGGCTGCCAGACTCAACTGATATTTTAATTAAAAAAAACACAGAAATGACTATAACTAAGTCAGTTTTACAGATTCTGACCTAGAAATTGGCGTGGTAGTAGCTGAGATCTTTATTTGAAATTTTGCTTAAACTTTTAAACTTTATTGGAGTCTGTTAGCAAAATATATGATGGTGGATTTTAAGGACGCTCATTAGATTTACATCTAAAATCGATTTAAAGTCAGCCCCATTCAAATCGTCCCCACAGCTTATCATAAAACACAAACATGACCTGATACATTTCACAGAGATTCAGCTAAAACAGAAAACAGCCGTGACCTGATCTGACTCTTAAGCTTTGACACAAGATGCAGCGAGGGATGCGCCTCCCTTCAAGCAAAGCTCGGCTTTTACTTTTATCTTCAGATTAGTTTAAACCCGCCGGGCAGTTCTGTGTAAAACAAATTTTGCCTCCGTCTGTTGTGAGTCTATGCAAAGCTCGGCGGCAGCGCCTGCAGCTCCTGCCGGAGGCTCATGCAAACACCTGAGCCTGCTTTCTGAAGAAGCACTCGGCTGAAACACGTGAGGCGAACGAGCAAAACATGACGAGTTTTCAGCCCGTTTGTAAATAGATATATTAAAAATGGCCGCCACACATCGCCCAGAAGTGTCTCTAACTCTGATGAGCTCATGAGCTGAGATCTGTCCGTCATCCCGTTTCTGTTTGACCCGACAGGAGTCCTGATGTACCGCGGTTTCCCTCTGGATCACTTCATGGCTCAATGTTACGCCAACGCCGACGACCTCGGGAAGGGCCGCCAGATGCCCGTCCACTACGGCTCCAAAGACCTCAACTTCGTCACCATCTCGTCTCCTCTGGCCACGCAGATTCCTCAAGGTGTGTTGCTGTTTGCACCTCCTCTGTCTTGTTTTTCTTAAAGGTCTAAAAAGGTTTTTGGTTTCCGTCTCGACCCAGCGGCCGGAGCTGCGTACGCCATAAAGCGCGAGAACGCAAACCGGGCCGTCATCTGTTACTTCGGGGAGGGGGCGGCCAGCGAAGGGGACGCGCACGCCGGCTTCAACTTCTCCGCCACGCTGGAGTGCCCGCTGATCTTCTTCTGCCGCAACAACGGCTACGCCATCTCCACCCCCACCAACGAGCAGTACCGAGGGGACGGCATCGGTAAGCCCCGGTTTGGCTGAGCCCCACCCCGTCGTTTTGTTTTTTTACATCATTTGTTTCTCCCGTTCCTTAGCTGCCCGCGGGCCGGGTTACGGCATGCTGTCCATCCGCGTCGACGGCAACGACGTGTTTGCCGTGTACAACGCCACAAAGGAAGCTCGCCGCAGAGCCGTGGCAGAAAATCAGCCTTTCCTCATCGAGGCCATGACCTACAGGTGAGAAGCTTACAACAAATATAACCTCATCTTAGTGGCTGAGTCATGTTTGGATCCGCCCACGCCGGGGTCAGGGTTTGGTGTCGTTTCATGAAACCAAGATAAAAATCAAGAAAACAAAGTGACAGTCCTGCGTGAAGACATCCAGGGAGAACCAGAAATACCACATCATAACAGCAAATTAATTTAATCAATCGGTTTGATGAACTCATGCTCCACCTGTTCAGCCTCAGCGATTCTCCTCGGGCGCTTTGAGCCGTTCATACCTTCAAACGGGACTGAAAGGCTTCACATTTTGAACAACTCCCTCTAATAACTAACAATTACGTCATTAGATCAATAAACCAACCGTGTTTTTCTCCTTCCGACTCATAATCGTCTCACATCAGCTGAAAACGTCACCAGATATGATGTTTGAAGATCGTTTTCTAAATGTCTGAGGGTCGACTCCAACATTCAGACACTTCAACTGAAAACTGATGATTCAGCTTTAACGCTTTTTTTATTTATCAAAAAAAAATTAATTGCAGTGTAGATACTTCTGCACACTTTAGCAGTTTTAAATGTTAATTTATTAATCTTTTCCTCAGATAAACACACTCATCTCTTCAGTTCCTTTACATCTTTATCTCTCTATTTTAGCAGCTTTAGCTACTTCCTAAAGTGGTGGGTACAGCCTGCTAAACAAGAATCTTAACTCTGCTAACTCTAAACCGCTTTACACAGGGTTCCCACAGATCCTTGAAATCCTTGAAAGTTTGTGAATTTAAAAAAAAGTTTTCAAGGCCCTGGAAAGTTTGTGAAAACAGCCAAAAATTACACTTGTCCTTGAAAGTCCTTGAATTTTTGGGAGGTATTAAAGAATTCTAAAAAAAAAATTACATTTGTTGCGGTGGATAACTTAGGATTATGGTAAACTGACGTGGCTTTAAACAAATAACATGAGCCATAGTCATAGTTTTATCCAATCAGAGCAGAGCAGGGCGGGTCTTTCTTTCTGAGCCCAGGTGAGAGCACCACAGCTGCTCCTGTCCTCACCGAGCGTCTGGACATGTTCACATCCCCTCCTCCCAAACTGAGCAGCTGAACCTCCCAGCACATAATTACATGTCCATGTATTGTGGATATGAATGTAGGGAATACATTTAAAACACGTTCTTTCATTGATTCCGACTCAACGTTTTTTATTGAATTTACATGATATTAAACCTGTTTATTGCCGTGTGGTTCGTGAATTTGAGGAAATTGGAACTGGAAAGTCCTTGAATTTGATGTTGACCAAGGTGTGGGAACCCTGTTTACAGATTAGAAAATTACTGTCTGTGTTTGAATTAGCAGAAGCTAATCGCGCCGCTAACAGTTTCCAAGGTTAGCAAAAAAGCTAATTCGCTAAATGAGAAGCTAGTTCTGATATTAGCTGATATTAGCAGAACTGTGCCTACCACTAGTTTTTAGTTTTTAGCTAGCTTATTGCAATTTTCATCTGTAAGCTAACCTTATGTTACTTTCAGCTGGTGTTCTGCTTGTTGTAGGTTATAGCTAATCTTCTCAGAAGTAGCTGGGTAGAAGCATCAAAAGGCTTAGCTTAGAGCTAAATTAGCTAAGCCTTTTGATTCTTCTACCCTTTATCTAGCACCTAGCTTTATTAGCTCTTCAGTGCTAATTTATTATTATAGCTCATTAAAAACAACAAAAGTGTTTAACAGTTCAAGAAAACAAAAGTTTAATTAAAATATAGAAACACTAGAAAACCAAAACCTCTGAGCTCTGATTGAACCTCAAACTTTGGAGTGTATATTTCAGCCATCCTCACAAACACTAATGATGGTCTGCATCACAATTATTTAATTTAAGTACACGTTAACTATTGAGTTGTGGTATTAAAAAAAAATGCAAATTTTTCATCTTTATAATCGTTATTTCTTGCCATCATTCAAAGTGAGTTCATTACCTGAAAAATATTTTAAGGTACCTTTTAACTTCCGCATGGTTGTGTTTTCTGTCATGCATGAAGGGAAACATGAAGACGACTGACCAGGAAAATATACAGATTACATTTTTATTATGTTTTAGTCGTCCAACCTGTTTGGCCTCAGCGTTTCTCCTCGGGCGGTTTCATCAACATTCAAACAAGATCAAATTTCTTTGTTGAACTCCTCCCACTAATAACTGTGTTTTTTCATGAGCCAGAATCAAAAGTGAAACATTGTCAATAAAATGAGTTTGAGGTTTGCAAATAATTCATTGTTAATCTTGTTTTATACTGCGTCATAGTTTTTAAATGGAAATTCATTCAAGTTTTTATAGATAATGGGAAGGAATTTTATTACTTTTGTTTCTTTAAACTCTTGTAATTTTAAAGTCTCGAGTTAAAGTTTTGAACAAATAGAGTAAAACTTCTTTATTTTCAGAATCGGGCACCACAGCACCAGCGACGACAGCTCGGCCTACCGCTCGGTGGACGAGGTGAACTACTGGGACAAGCAGGACCACCCCATCTCCAGGCTGAGGCACTACATGACGGCCCGCAGCTGGTGGAGCGAGGAGGACGAGCGCAGCTGGCGCAAGCAGTCCCGCAAGACGGTGATGGAGGCGTTCGAGCGCGCGGAGAGGCGCCTGAAGCCCAACGTGGACCTGCTGTTCACGGACGTGTACCACGAGATGACGCCGGCCCTGAGCAAGCAGAGGGAGGCGATGTGGAGGCACGTGCAGCAGTACAAGGAGCACTACCCCCTCGACCTGTACGAGAAATAACTGCGCCTCAGAAGTGGGACTGACGTTAGCCACACCCTGTGTTCACGTAGTTCGTTCAGGAAGAAATAAAAGGGTCAAAACTATATTTTCACTCTGTTACATAAAAATAAAAACAGTTCTACAGCTTTAGTCATTTAGGAAAGAAGCGGTCCATATTTGAACACGTTAGCGAGCCATTTCAGTGAATCTCCAAATTCACAACAACACAGCTAACTGATATTAGCTGGTACAAAAAAGTAGCTGCTGCTTATTCAGTTCAACAGATTGAGCTAAAATTTGATCTAAAGTGGGATTCACATCAAGTTTTAGGTGACAATTTATAAAATGTCTGATCAAATGGGGGTTTTGATTTAAAGAAACTTTATTTTCTCAAACAATACCAACGTATTGAGGGAAAAACAAGTTTACTGTAAAAAAAAAAAACTGGAGAAAAACCCTTTCACATCCAAATGAACAATGAAAGAATGCAAATAGCCTGCCGCCTAGCAAAATCTGTCAGAACTCAGATACTGCCACGATGAATTTTGGCTCAATATTTGCAGTGATGGGCACAGTTCCCCAATTTTTTTATGGGTGTTACTAAATTGAGTTCCGTTAAGTTCTCTAAATAATTCTAAATTGTGTTAAACTTCTATTTTTATGACATGAAATACAATCTATCCCCTCTTACAAGCAATGCTGGATGTGTTAGCAGCTAAACTTCATAAAGTGTAGAGATGATAAAATCCAACCTTTTAATCACTTCTGGGTGTGGAGAATCTTCATGCGCTCCAATGAGTATAATGTCCAGACTGGGAGATCAGTTTATGAATGCTCCCATTTATTATATAATTTTTGAATACTGAATGTTATACAAAAGTACAGAGTGGCAGTCTATGGCGGTATGCAAAATAGATGGAAATTATGAATGTGAATGAGAGGTTAACCAGCATTTAACAGAAAACGGTAAAAACAGTGACCTCCCAAACACTCTTGCCACCTAAATAGATTTCCCTCCACCAGTAGTAGAGCAAAAATAGGTCAAAGTGTCAATCTATAAACCAAAACACTGCCACCAAACTGAACCCAAAACACCAAGAACTACAAATGGCTCATATAAAAAGCATTGAAAATAATATTTAAGTACAATTACAGCAATTGACTATATGGTAGAGAAAGTATCCAACTTCAAAATGGTATTTAGAAATAAACATTTGGCTGATTTGGCACAGATGGTCCCGCCTACTTTCAATTAAAACAGGTTTGTCTCAGTCCCTCAGTTCTTACCCTTTTTAAAACCATTAGATAAGCGATTCTTACCAAGCTAAATTTTGTGGTTAGTTGTGCCCACTGCTGAATATTTGTAAAAATTCACCAAATCATTTTAAACTATAACAGCCATCTTGGTATAACCTGAAGGTTGAAGATTTAAATCCAGTGACTACACCATCCTGCAGAGCCTGATAGTTTGACAAACAGGGTTAACAATCTTACACGAGCATGAACAAACTGCACCACTCAAACTTGATAGAAGCTGTACGTGTAGGAATACTTCCTGTAGAATGTTTTTGGTGCCTTCGGTTGAGTTACATTCACAATAATCAAGTTTCTTCCAGGATTTTGAGTTTTGTTTTATTTTGAGCTGCAGAGCAAGAAAACAGGTTTGAGCTCAATGAACAAAACGTCTAAAATTCAAAGAACTGGTGATTTAAGTTTGTTTCCTTATCAGTATATCTGGTTTTATCCAGTTTTGAGGAAATGTGTTAAAAAGAGTTGCTCTGTTGTGACTATACACTTCCTCTGGATGTTTCTGTTGAAAATAAAAAAACCTCTAGAACCTTTGTCATCATGAATAATATTTATTTGGCTCGACAGGAGTAAACATTGAAACTTTTCATCCTGTGGAAACAAAACAGTCCTGTTAAAACCCGCTTTGAGTTACTTTAATCTTAAACTTTAAACGTCCCCCATGTTGTGATGCATCCAGTCACGCGAACAAACAGTCGATCGGTCTCCATTTCAACAGGTCAGGTGCGGGTTGTTTATTCCCCTCCACAGCTTCTCGACCTGATGTGGCAACCGCTGGTGAATCAGGAGGTTCTCCTTGTGCACACAGACGTTCTCGCGGTCTTTCTGCTTGACGTCGAAAGTCTGGAATCCTCCGTGGCTGTTGGGGGAAACCCCCAGAGCCTTCATGAGCATCCCCACGTAGACGTCGTCGATGGGGAACAAGGGGAGTATCTGCGAAACGGTGAACAGAGGCTTCAGCAGGGCTCCGGAGAAGAGGAACCCGCCACCGCCGGCGTAAGCGGGGTAGGGGCCGTTATAGAAGCTGTGAGGGATGTAGTATTTGCTTCGAGGGTCTCTGAGGGGGCTTGCCGTGCTGATGATTTGTCCGACATACAGCTGAGATGCTTTGGTAGCGTCCAGGGACTGCGTGTACTTGATCAGTCCAGGGGTGTTGACGAAGACGTCATCGTCCCCACTGAAGACGAAAGAAAGCGAGGGGCAGTTTTTCACCGTCCATTTGAGAAACAGGTTCATCTTGAGGGTCAGGTTCAGCAGAGAGTCATCGAAGTCCCACTGCAGGATGTCTTCAAAGTGTTTCGCTTCGAATGACAGCAGTGCGCTGAGGTCCGGATCGTCGGGCGCCGTGTTCCCCATGAGGAACACCAGGCGCACCCTCATGCCGCCCTCGTACACGCCTTCATGTCCCCAGGTTTCCCTCACCGCCTGCCTCCTCTCAAAGTTTCTCGGGGATGACTTGATGGCCAAAAGCAGAGTCTGGTTATCCCTCACCGCCCCAACGCACTTGTACGGCTGGTCGATCAGGAACGGCGGGGACAGACAATTCATGCTCCGCAGGAACTCCTGTATCAGGCCTGGGTAGGAGTCGAAATCATGGACGTTGAGTTTCAGCAGCTCCCGGTTCTCCTCCCTGCACACGGCCCAGTGGGGCTCCCTTCTTCTGGGACTCTCCCCGTTCTCCAAATTCTTCATTGCCGAGTACAGCAGGCGGTTCCAATAGGCGCCATCCTTGGGGATGATCTGCCTCAGGTCATTGGAAACCGTCACAATGTGCACAACGGCGGGGATCGTGGTGAAGTCCTCCTGCCTGGAGACGTTCTTGGTGGCCCTGACGGTGGTTGTTGTCTCCAAACGGACGGTCAAGTAAAAGAAGAGGAGAAATGACGTGACGACAAGCATGACGCTGAAGGTTCTGACTCGCCTCATTGGCTCGGGAGAGGAAACAAGGTAGCCCGGAGTGCTGCTCTAGACGTGAATCATCTCTTGGAGGGAAGACTCTTGATCTGGTCTCAGGTTACACTTTTCTGTCAGGAGGTGACACCCTGGAGATTCCTGCGAAGCGGAAAGGTTTCAAATCAAAACACCTTAAACATTCCGGACATGAAGTCAGTTTACTCTAAAGTCATTTTATGGTTCAAGAATAAGAGAAATCCATAAAATAAGGTAGTTTAAAGACATTTGGCTACAGATTTAGATCAGTGGTTTCTATTCTTTGCAGATTTAGCACAAACACCAGGTTTGTTTGGGACCATTTTCTGGTCAACGAACATTACCACAATGGCATTAAATTATATTTATCCACTTAGAAATGCACTTCTCATCTCGCAACTAAAATGGGTTAATTTTATTTCCAGAAATCATCTCAGGATCCAAAAATTAATGTTTCCCAATGTTGGGAATCGCAGATTTAGATTTTGTAATCTCCCTTGGACCACCAGCTAAAGCTTTTCAGTTGCATTTAAAAACAGATTTTCAGCTTTCCTTGTAGATGTTTTACCATCTGTACTTCATCGGATCTTTAAGACTTTAAAAACGACAAAGTGCTAAATGTAGAGCATTCAGTCACTACCAGCTTTCAGTTTGTTTCTAAGATAAGCAAAACAAAAAAGGAGGAGTCTTTCAAACTTTTCTAGCCCAATTTGTTTTGAATGAATGCGCATCACATGCAGTCTTTCATGCCATTTGTTTAGTCGCGAGCTTAAAAGGAACAACTGAATATTTTGGTCAAACCCAATGAGAATGTTGACAGGTAAGATGTGGCAACACCCAGTAAACAAGCCCGGGATGACTCAGCTAATGCCAAAATTACATCAATATCAGTGAGCTGTTGATGTAAACTCAATGACACAGATTTGAGTGTTTCAATGACATCAGTGGTTAACAATTTGTTCAGCCAACAATAACTCAATTAGTCTAAATTAAGCAAAAAGGTTGCACATTTTTATGGCATCCAGAAGATGTGACTCAGCAACTACCACACCTAATTTTAGTTGTAAAAGACAGATTGGACCTATGGTGTATTGGCTGTGGTCCGCGGCAGCCATCTTAAGTCGTGTTGATTCCAAATTATAAAAAGCTGTAGCGCTAAACCAAATTAATCCTTTGAGTTTCATTCAAGTAAATGGTTCATGGAAGCAATACGCTAACAAACTGCACTTACTAACAGTTAAATATTTAAGCAAATTTATGTTAGGGATGACGCTAAGCTATTAGCGCACAAAATTTTAGCTCAACCAAATCTTTTCTTAAAGCTAAAACCAGTTTTATGGTTCCTAAAGTCATTCCAAAGTTAATCAGTTGTACACTGAGCTGCTTAAAATCAAATCAGTGTTCCATGAATTATTTTTCTGACACTCGCTACGCTGACATCAGTTAGCACTCAACATTAGCTCAAGGTGTGTCAGATTGATTTAATCAGCCATTTCAGTTAGCCAACCAGCATTAGGCTAATGCTATTAGCTGTGGCAGCCATCTTGACGTGGGATCAGTTGGCACAAATAGTTCAATGTGCATCAAAAAGGTACATAAAATACTTAAATTAAAAAGTAAAAAAAATACCTTAACAGAAAATGACTTGGTAAAATTTTCATTGATAAGTACTTCAGTAAAAATGTCACAAAACTGCTCACAATAATTGAGAATATAAGTAATGTTTACACATACAAGTGTTGAGTAAATTGATAAATTAAATTACATTTACTTGACAATTGATAGTTTAGAGTGCATAAACTCACAATAAGTTGATCATATTTAAATTTGTAACAAGGTGTTGAATTTTAAAAGTTTACTTTGACTGTACCTAGGCTAAAGAAATAAAAGTTGCAAAAAATAAAAAAAAGTTGTAACTTTAGAAATCCTGAAACAAAAAATAAATAAAAGAAAAAACTAAGTAGGCTACTGTAATGAAGTGAAAGTACTTTGTTACTATACATCCCTAGTATCAAATACAGGTATTTTGTGTGTTAGCATGGCAGCCATCTTGAATAGGGATCTTAGCATGCTGGGATAACTTTCCACAGCAAACATTTGGTTAATATTTGTCAAATTAACTAAATTACAGGTATTTTTGTGTTTAACAGGGGTTAGCATGGCAGCCAGCTTGTATTGGGTTGATATTCAGTGGTTCTTTATGCAGTTATTTCACTAAACAGATTTAAATACTTTGTTTTCTATTAAACTGAGCTACCCAAACATTTCATAAGTTCTTGCTTTTTCCGGTCATTAGTATAAAACCCAATTAACTTGTTAATGATTAACAATTTTTTGCATTCTTAAATTGTAAGTTTTATATTCCACATGCATTTTAATTGCCTATAAAGCATAAATTAAAACAAAACCCACTAATGTAATGTTCCTATTATTTCACAATAAATTAAAGTGAAGTAGTTTGTTAATTTAAAAGAGGGATTTTTATGGTAGGATTAAATGTTTGCTGCATCCTACTGCCCAACCCACTATGCTCAAACAAATAATAAAAGATCCTGAATGCCTTTCATTAACTTTTAAACATAACTAAATCATAATATTACAGATTTAACTAAACTGAAGCCTGATTATTAAAAAATCTGCTCAAACCGAACAAATCTGATGCATCGTTTAGTCATAAATTGGATAATTTTAAACGAATTGTACTCACAAGCCTCCCCTGACAGACAGGTGCGCAGGATGAAAGTTTCTGTGGGTTTTTAAAGGTTCTTCCTGCAGGTCCCAAGATGAAAAAAAAAATCCCTTAAAGTTAAAACTTTCACCTCATGTTTCCTCCCCGGCAGCAGGTTGTAACGATGCGAACAGTTCCAGGTGCACAGGAGCACCGGGCGGCCGGTAATTAAGTCACGCGCAGGTGGAGGAAGCCACGCCCACTGAAACAGCGGCCTCTTTATTCAAACAGGAAGCATCAAATCAGTCAATTATCACAGTGTTCTGTAATGCAAAATCTCGTTTTACAGTCTGTGAAATGGATTTCATCAACAAAATAAAAAAATATTTTACACTCTCCATCATGCTCACAAATCTGTCAAATTCTGGTTTCAAAGCATTTAAAATGAGAGAAAAAAGGAGAAATAATTACAAAAGCATGCAATTTTTTAATTTTTAATCTGATATGACTGCCCACGTCTCGAGAGCTGATTAAGGCAGGAGGGAGATTTCAGTTTATTTTAAACATTTTGACCTGAAAGAGCAGGAAGGACTGGTTTACCAAGGGCCGCGCTCCTGATGCAGGAAGTCCTGTTCAGTTCAGAACTTCCTGCAGAACTTTAGTTCTCCTTTTAAAATCCTTTTAATGCAGAAAATAGCATGATAGATATAAGATTATTAGAGTTTTGGTGCGTGACTGGGAAAAAGCTTTGGAAAACAAAAAAACATCAACATGAAACAGAGCCTTTTAACTGAAAACGTAGCAAAAAATCTAAAATATTTTGTTTATTATTCTAACAGATTTGTAACAGTTACATTTTGTTATGAAATCACAGGCAACTGGTGTAAAGTAGGGTGTGGAAAGTGCAGCAGCACCCTCTGCTGGATGCAAGACAACACAGAGGTGATAATCCATCCGTTTTTATTTTTATTCATGTCTCCTTTACAACGGGAGCTGGTGTCCGTCTCCAGCAGGGGCATCTTGTCTCCAGTCCAATCACAAGGACACATGGAGACAACTGGGACAACCAATTAGAAAATAATTATGTTTAAGTTTGTAAATTTTTACAGTTTTCATATCTGCGATACAATCTGTGTTGATTGAAGGGTGTTCCGGAGAAGAAATGGAACGCTGCCCGTCAGCTTTCCCGCCTCTTTCGAGCCAAAATGTCCGCCGTGAAAAAGCCTCACTCTCTTTTTCATGGAGACAAAGCTGAGTTTATTTACATATGAACTCCAGCTGCTCCAAAACCCCCAACGTGTTAAAACCTTGTTTCAATTTGTTTATTCTAAAGCAAGTTATGCAAAATATATTTATTATTAGACCAAAGGGTTAGTAATGTTGCTTTCTCTCATCCATCACAGAGCAATGAAAACAAAATAAAATCTTTATGATACAGGTATGCTGGTAGGTTTTCTTTTTCTTTTTTTTTTTTGGTATTGCATCAAAAGTCTGAATATTCTGACCAGAACGCAGTTCAGGAAATCAGGAAAAATAGTGTTCGCCACGTATAAAGACTTTTGTTACAAGTGGAATACAAAGGAGAGAGAAAAATACTGCAGGAGAGAAATGTTTAGAGCTGCAGGGGTGTGAGCGAGAGGCAGGCGGCGAACGCTGGGGGTGAGGGGGAGGAGTCAGCGGAGGTCGCTCTCGTCGTCCTGTATGGTCTTCTTGATGCGTAGCAGCATGGTGGTGAGCCATTGGTCCAACCGGGAGATGGTGTCGAACTCTTTCACCTTCAAAGATACAAACAAACAAAAAAAAAAAAACACGGTTTGTTATTTTTAAAAACAGACAAACCTGTTTCCACAAAGAAAGAGAGTTTAATCTGATGAATAAGAGGAAGTAAATCCCCCGCAGTTCAATTTACATTTCGTTCATTCAGACAGCCGTCACCAGCTGCTAAACAGTCAGGTCATTTAGGAGCCTTTATGTAGAGATCTGAGGAGGTCTGGAAACATCAGTGTGTGGATGTGTGTGTGCGTGGGAGAATGCCTGAAGCGCCTTGGGGTCCAAGTGGATTTGATAAGGCGCTATATAAGTTCAAGCCATTAACCACTAGACATCTTAAAGTGCCTGTGACATCAAATTTTTGTAATAAACATGAATGCATTTTTGGAAAAATAACAATGATAACATGTTGCAAAACAACTTTCACGTCGCTGAGATGAACGGTTGTTGAGATATTTGCATGTGCAGAAACAGGAAGTGATGTAAAAAGGGAATGTCTGCATGTGAACAGAGCGTTGTTACAAAAGCTAACAAAACAGACTG
>JAUBOC010000077.1:2689298-2700188 GCA_032275365.1 Anablepsoides cearensis
GCTGGTTAGCCTCTTAGCCTAGCCTCCTCCCCAGCGGAGCTGTCGCACTGCATACGTTGTAGCCAACCAGCGATTGGTTAAATCAGATCCAATCATTATAAACTTCAACAGAGGCCACGCCTCCAGGAAGAAATCGCTTCTCATTAGCAGAGAGTCCAGACCCTCGTACGAAACAAAGTGAAGGACAGGGTCTGGTTTTTACCAGGCTAGCAAAACTTAAGCTAATAAGAAAAACAAAAAACTAAAATGTAAAATTACCAAAACAAATGCTGACATTAGTAAAATAAAAAAATTAAATCAAAAAGTAGCTAAAGCTAAAAAGTAAAATTAGCAAAACAAAAGCTAAAATTAGCTAAACAAATGCTAACATTAGTAAAAAAAATTAAAGCAACAACTAGCAAAAGCTATAAAGTAAAATTAGTAAAACAAAAGCTAACATTAGCTAAACAAATGCTAACATTGGTAAAAGAAAATAAATCAAAAAGCAGCAAAAGCTAAAACATAAAATTAGCAAATCAAAAGCTAATATAAGCAAAATTAAAGCTATCATTAGCTAAACTAAAGCTAATATAAGAAAAACAAAAGCTAAAATGTAAAATTATCATAACAAAAGCTAACATTTTTAAAATAAAAAATTAAAAGCTAAAATTTGCTAGAATTGTTAAATGCAAAAATCTACAAAACAGCTTTTAGATAAATTTACCAGAACAGATGGGAAAGGCTAAAGCCAGCAGAACAATAGCTAAAATTTTTAATAAGCAGAACATTAGTTTATAGTTAAAACTAAATAACACTAGCTAAAGGGTAAGACTAGCAAAACATTACCTAAAAACTAAGTTTAGCATACCAGTAGTTTAAAAGTTAAAACGATCAGATCTGTAGTCTAAAGCTAAACACAGCTGCTAATAGGTAAAGCTTATAAGAATAGATGACAGGTAAAATGATCAGAGCAGCATCTAACAGCTAAAACAAGCAAAACCTTTCCTTCTCTTAAAATATAAATCCAGTAAAGAGTAATTAAAAGTTATCATGGGTAAAACACTAGCTAAAAGCTAAGACTAAACAGTAGCTGAAAGTTAAAATAAAAACAGTAGTTTAATGGTAGCTAAATGCTAAAGCTAACAAAGCTTTTTCAAGGATTTGATGAGATCGCTCTTAAATAACTCAGAAGTCAGAGCTGTAATGTTCTGAGCGAGCCGAATGTTTTGATGCCTGAATGTCTGAAAGGGTTAAATAATCTGCTGAAGTAGCCGAAGATAAACTCTGAACAGGAAAACAACAGAAAACAGCTGGACGGTTTGGACACTCTGTCCTCACAAAGGTTTTTTTTGTTTTGGACACAGTGGACGATGAGTTTGAGAGGGTCTCCTGCCAGCTGCTGAAGAGGACGCAGGCCATGCTGGATAAATATCGTTACCTGTTGTTTGCAGAGTCTAAAGTAAGTTTATAAACCAGTTTGCTCTCAGAAGAAGCGGCTGTTTTTTTTCTGTTTAGAGCTGATTTTGAGGCGACTGTTTTGGATGTTTGAACCTGAGCAGAGACTGGGCCCCTCGGCAGAGATGGTGATGATCGACAGGATGTTCATTCAGGAGGAGAAGGTCGCCTTGAGTCAGGACAGGATCTTGGCGAAGGAGAGACCAGGTACCTTTGTGTGGTTTTGTTGATCTGAACCAAGTTAAAGCTCGTCGTGTGATTTTATTTTTTTTTATTTGTTTGCAGAGGAGTTTGTGGCCAGCGTTCGAATGTTAGAGAGCGGAGTTTCCTCCCAACACAAGCTGTCGCCTCCTGAGCTCTCCTCACTGAGTCTAGGAGCATCAGTTTCTGCTCCCGCTCCGGTTCCTGCTGCTCCCGTCCTGGCTCCTCTTCCCAGCGTCGCACCGAACCCTCCTCCTGCTCCGGTTCCCGCTCCAGCTCCTCATCCTCCTGCTCCGGCCCCTCCCTCTCATTCTCCGTTCCCGCCAACCAAACTGGTCATAAAGCAGGGCGGAGGCGGAGCCTCGGTGTCCTGGTCCACCAGCTGTCCTCCCGCCGCCGTGTCCAAACCGGCAGCGGAGCAGGCGGCTCAGACCTCCTCCTTCAGCCGTTCTCCTGCAGCGTCGCCTTCGCCCGACGACGACGACGCCCTCCCTCAGCGGGTCAGCAAGCCCCCCATCAAGACCTACGAGGCTCGCAGGAGGATCAGCCTGAAGCTGAAGATCAAGCAGGACCAGACGGGCTTCAGCAAGGTGGTCCACAACACCGCCCTGGACCCGGAGCACACACCCCAACCTCAGCGGAGCGGCCGGTCCACGCCTGAGCCTCGGGCTCAGCCAGAGGCCGCCAAGCCCCACCTTCCACCAACGCCCCCCAGAGCCCAGTCCCCCGCCTGCACCGCGCCGTCTGGGTTCTCTGGTACCACCACAACCAGTCAGTGTAACCCCCCGCTGAGAGACAACGCTCCCCCCGCTGCATCCTCCTCCTCCTCCTCCTCCACCCAGATGAACGGATCGTTGGAACACCACAGCTTCAAAAACAACCCCGCCTCCACCGCCGCCCCCCCGCAGACCACCTGCCGTCTGCCTCTTCGAAAAACCTACCGGGAAAACATCAGTCCCCGGGTCAGACCCGGGGTCCCGGGAGGAGGCGGGGACAGCTTGTCCCACCCCAGAGCCACACCGTCGCCCCCCAGGCAGGAGGCCTCGCCCCCTCCCTCAGAGCGGACAGTCATAGCCAGCGTGAAGGCCGACAGACGAGAGCGGGGGGGGCTGCACGCCCACGCCGAACCCATCCACGACGGCGGGGGGTCGGGGTTGGACCGGATGAACGAGGTGTTCAACCTCGGCATGAAACCCGCGCAGCATCATCACCTGTCGCTGCTCCTGAACAGGGAGGGGGCGAAGGAGCGGGGGGAGGAGCGCGCGGACCAGCAGCCGGACGTCGGCAAATACAAACGGTTAAACGAGAAAAACCGACACAGGACAGGAGGGACGTTCAGAATGGACCAGCACGCCCCCGGGCCCCCCTCCCCGGAGTCCTCCTTCACGCGGGACTCCCTTCTTCCTGCCAAACGCTGCAAATCGGACTCCCCCGACATGGACAACGCCAGCTTCTCCAGCGGCAGCCCCCCGGACGACTCCCTGAACGAGCACCTGCAGTGCGCCATCGACAGCATCCTCAACCTGCAGCAGGAGCCCTCCACCTGCGGCCTGCACATCAGGGGGGGCGCCGGCAGACCCCACCACCAAAGTCAGCGCCCGGGGGACCTGGCCGCCTCGTCTCACAGACCCTCGGTCCCGGCCCCCTCGTCCGCCTCGCCGTCGTCCTCGCTGGCCCAGCACCCTCAGGTCGGGGGCCGAGGCCACAACGGCAGCCTGGTGCCCCAGACTCAGAGCAGATAACAGCCCCCCGGGGGGCCGGCCTCACAGACGGTTCTACTCTAGCTGGATGTGTTTGTCCTTTTTGAATTGTCCAGACATTTCTGTCTCATGCAGTCCGAACTTCCTGCTAGAATAAATGTGCTGACTCGACATTTTCACCTGTTTTTCTTTTCTTTTTGTTTGCATCAAGATGAATTTTCCTTTTCACCGTTTTTTTTTTTTCTTTCTGTATGTGAACATTCCTTTCACGTGGTCCGAGCAGCAGAACGGTGTCCCTCTGAGCATCAGTCAGGCAGTTCACAAAGGGTTAAAAGCATTACCTGTTCAGCCCAACACACCTACACTGCAAAAATATCATCTAACAAAGTCTTACAACCTTATATTCAGAAAAAAAGTATTTTTAATCTTGATTTGAAGCAGAATGTCTTAGATTATTAATCCTTTTTATTAAATCTAACCAGATTAATAATCTCTTGCTTCGTTTATCAGCCTCAAAACAAAATCAAAAATACTTTTAGTTTGCATATAAGGATGTAAGACTTGATTTGATGAAAACTTTTTGCAGCGTAGTCGACTCATTTAGGCATCTAGACGTTGAAAATGAGCGTCAGAGAAGTGGTTAAAAGCGATTTTAACTTCTTTTTTTTTATTTAAAAACGTCGTTCTGCAGTTTTTTCTTTTTTAGACTGTAAACCAGAGATAGTTTGGGTTTTAAAAACTCACATAAAGTCAAATAAAAGTCGTCTTCATCACGTCTGCAGGCCTAAATGCATCGAGTGATCGGCTGATAATCTGTTTGCATTAAAAACAATAGAAATAAAGTCCCAGATCAGCATATAGAACTGTAAAAGGTCACAATAGTTACAGTTTTTTTTTTATATTTCACAAAGATGACGCTGCCTTACAGAATCAAACAGCACATTGAATTTTATTTTATTTGGCTCGTCGGCCTCAAAGCTGCAAAAAACATTTAAATCAAACTTGTTTTTTTTTCTGATACTGTAAAACCATGATGTCAGAATATAGTTGTTTTGTTTTCAGACCACTCTTCCTCAGGCTCTCACGTCCTGTCGGGTCGGAGCGTTATGCATTTCGGTCAGCAGGGGTCAGGCCGGTTTTAGCTCGTTTTCTTGTGTGTTTTCAGCTTTTCTGACTTTTTTTTTTCTCTTTTGGACAATTCAAACACAAACACAGCACAAGCATTGAAATGGAGATTTAAAAAAAAGGAACAATAATAATGTACAAAAAAAAAAAAGACCGGAAGAGAATTTGAAGTATAGTATTACAGATTAATTTTGTATTGTATTTATTGTGTATAATGACACTTTTTAAAAAGAAATGTACATTTAGTAAAACTGTAAATTAAACCTTGCTTCTTTTATGAAACAGTTGAGAGTTTTTTCCTGTGGTTTTTGTTGGATTTAACGACCAGCAGGAGGAGTACGAACGGAGGGGAAAATCCATCCTGACATGTTGCTGCAGATTTAATGCCAGAGAAAAAAAAAGAAAAGTTTGAAAACAAGAGCGGTCGTATGACTTGAAATATGCAGGAGGTTGTTGTGTCATTTTAAAAAAGGGAGCCCCCCCCCTGCTTCTTCCAGGCCCACGCCCTCTGGCTGCTGCTCAGCTCATCTCTGCAGAAAGTCAGAGCTGTTCAGGCATCACTGCAGGAGGAGATCATCTGAAATGCATTAAAAACCCCTCTGGAGAAGAAGGATCCTCTGTAATCCAGCTCCACGGAGAGCTCCCATTCGCTGCCGGAGGTACACCCATACTGCAGCTGCTCCTCTAAAACTACCTTTTTTTCTGTGTGTTTTTGAGTTTTCCAGACTCCAGAGGACAAAACTGGAGAGGAAGAGACCAGAGATTACTCAACAGCTGGGTAAATTCTAACTTTTTTTTACAAGTTTTAAAAATAGAACCCTTGAAATAAAACACAAAACTGTAAGTTTGATTACTTATATTTGGGATTTTGATGCTGGTGTTGTTGACAGATTGATGCTTTTATGCTCTAATTATGTTTTTTGCTCATGTACATTTTAATAATATAAAAGTTGTATTTCTTTAAAACTGTTGGTGCAGAAAACCACCTTTTTTTCCACCAGCTTTTTAGCTCCAGAGTCTTCAGCAAACTTTACAGGATTCTCATAAATCAACTAGCTGGAATGAAGCATTCGTCTGTGATGGCAACATCTAACGTCTCCAAAGATCGCCATTTTGACTTTCCACACTGGTCTTGTGACATGTTAGGACTGTGCTCCCTGTTCCCCCCCAAGGCTGATTTATTCTCTTTTTTTTTATTAACTAAAGAAGTTCTGCATAGATGAGTTAAAAGGCCCACTATCTCTCTCAGTTCTGACCCAGAGTTTCTATTTACAACCTCGTTACTGAACAATGTCAATAAAACCAGAAAGCAAATCTTGTAAACAAAGTACCAAATCTTTAAACTAAAAAACTCAATTATTTTTATGGAAAAAATCAGGTTAGTTTGAATTTAACGGCAGCAACACTTAGTTAAAAAGTTAAGTTAGGTTAATTGGCGACGGGTCAGGATGACTGGGTTTCAAAAGAACATCATCGAGAAGCTGAATCTGTATAAAACAGACCTGGATCGACTCAGAATCTCTTCCACAAATTATCCTCCGTTAACACAGCTCACCATGCTATTAATGCTAATTAAAGCTCTATCGTGCAAAAAAAAAGCCATACGTGAACAGAGAAACATCACCATCTCTGAACCAAAACTCGATACTAGATACTGCAAAGCACCAACGCATCAGAACAGATTTATTGTTTTGGGTGGGGGTCCGGTGTGTGGGTGATTTTTTTTCTTTTGTTGTTGTTAACTCTGATGAAGGGATATCCCTTCATCAGAGTTAACGACAACAACAAAATCTGAAGCTCTTGTGTCGAATAGTTTTTGAGTTCTAAGCGTTTATGTATGTCCAGTCACCCCCTTTTTAAATGGAACCCCCTCTTTAAATATGGGGTCTATTGTAAAACTGTTGGGGGGCGCAGTGTAGGTCAGACTCATCTACATTTCTGCCAAATCTCATGTTGATCGGTGCAGCCGTTTCCGTGCTACGGTTGACCAAAACTCACTGAAAACAATAAACAAACAGTATGAAAACTAGTTCAGGGTTAGTGCTTCTACCACGAGCAGAAACATCTGGAAAGTTTCTATCAATACAGAAAATTATACAGGGTTTAAAAGGTCCAAGAAAAACAAATCTGATTATTGCCGCCATTAAATTAATTTTATACTTGATGTATTTGACATCATTAAATCCTGTTTGTATTTATATTTTACTCTCAGATTTCGTCAAAAACTAAAATGTTAGTCTGTTACTGTTCTGCTGAGAAGAACTGCTGGAGATCAAATTATCGTCTTACTCATTTTACTGTAAGGAAATGAGCTGGGGTTGGGTTTGCATGTTTTCCAGGCTCGCTCACAACATTCCTCATCTTTACTCGACATCCATCCTTGTTTTTGTGTGTGTGTTTTGTTTTATCGGTCTGTTTTCATCCACGTTTCAGGAGCTAAAGGCCGCCGGCGTGGGAACGACTTCCAAGGAGAGGCTTCCAGGTTCAGGCGTATCGTTCCTCCTGCTGTGTACAGAAGAGGTCTCAAGGACAAGTGAGCGGCTTTTATATAAATACAGGAAACACCTGAAGGTTTGCCCCACAGGAAACGCAGAACCGAACGGCCGTCAGCCGTTAAGAGAGGTGCAACAGTACATGTACCCGTATGGAACCGTTCAATATGAGTTCAACACACACCATGTATGGAACAATACAGATTTTTAACATTTATTTTATCAGCTTGTCTCCTGAAGATGGTCTGTGTTGAAGGATCAGTGGATCTGTGTTCGACTACTCCACCTAGGCTGCATTGTCGAGCACAGATCAGCAATATTTAATTTAAAAACTGTACTTTTGAGGTTAAACAAATGTTCATAATTGATTTCAATAAATTACAAGTTTAAAAAGGCATGTAAATTTCTCTTTTTTGTATCAAAAAAATATCAAACCGTGAGACTAAAGTATCGAACTGAATTGTGAATTTTCTGTATGGTTGCACCCCTAGTTAAGCGATGTCACGCTGGGGGCGTAAGAACGTGAAGAAGGCGCCGGAGGTGATCCGCACCGTGACGGAGGGGCTGAAGTCTTTGTACCGTAAGAAGCTGCTGCCCCTGGAGCAGTTTTACGGTTTCCACGACTTCCACTCCCCCAGTCTGGAGGATGCAGATTTTGACAACAAGCCCATGGTTCTGGTTGTGGGACAGTACTCCACCGGAAAGACCACCTTCATCAAGTAATTTCTTCACTTTTGCCCTTTTTTTCTGTTCTGTTTGGTTTATTCAAGGGGTCTGCAGCCTGCGAAAATGTGACCAAACATAACAGATTTATTTAGTTATTTTTTTTGTTTTTCATACTCACAAATTCTCTCAAATTCATCAGGATTATCTTTAAACACATTTAAGACTACATAATAAGAAGAATTAGAAAGAAAAATGTCTGACTAGGTCAGCTGTACTGGTTTTTATGAAATTCTGTATAAACTAGCCAGTATTATTTTTGTGCATGAATGTTTTTTTTCTTTAGTCATGAAGTATAAAAGTAATAATAAATAATAAAATTCACAATATATTTTTTAGGTTTATGTCACCTCCACTGGCCATAAAGGTTCACGAAAAGGCTTTGAAAAGGCCCGCGGACCACCAGTTGATAATCACAGCTGTAGCTTATTTTGTGGCTCTTTTGATTGTAAAGGTTGCAGAGCCCTGGTTTATTCGATTCAAACACCAGATTTGTGCCACAGGTACTTGCTGGAGCAGGAAATCCCCGGGAGCAGGATAGGTCCCGAGCCCACCACGGACTGCTTCACCGCCATCATGCACGGAGACGTGGAGGGGGTCATTCCAGGGAACGCCCTGATCGTAGACCCCAACAAGCCCTTCCGCAAACTCAACCCGTTCGGAAACACCTTCCTCAACAGGTGGGTCTGTTCTCAGGGTTTCTGCGGTATCAGCAGCGGGTGGGGGCGGGGCGGGGGGCCGGCGGAACGTTTTGTGGAAAGTGTTTGGAATTTGAAGCGCCTGTGCCAAATGTCAGAGCGAGGAGTCACTTGCCTTATTTGTGGAAAAATGAAGAAAGAGAGCAGAGGGGGTGATGAAAGAGGGGGGATTTTAGTGTAAACAAGTTGAAACACAAGGTCAGAGGACTCTACGGCCCCTCGGGGGGAGCAGAGACAAAGGGGAAGAGTTTAGTAAATCTGAACTTCTTTCCTAACAGCTTTATTTTCTGGGGGTTCCAGCTTCTCGTTCACGTTTTCCCACTGAGTCAACCGTCTGATTTGTAGCAGAAACATGGAGTCTCCATCTGATGCAAGTTTTTCCACACTGAGGTCATGTTCTGTGAATGTACTTGCGTCTCCTTTTGCGTGGAGGACTTCCTGTTCTGCGGACTCGTTAAGCTCTTAAACGGCAGGAAGCGGTGTTGTTGTTTCAAACCTCAGCTCGTTAGCAGATCTTATTGTTTGATTCTGGCAGTAACGGTCATTTTCCTTCAGGAAGCCCCGAGCGGAGCAGGGCCGACCTGCACACAATGGGCCCCGACGGTGGGAGGGACTGGGTGTGAGGTGATCTGAAAAAAAAATGGAAAAAGGAAGAAAAGTTGATGGCTTTCTTTGATCATACTGAGTTTTTAAATAAAAACAACCATAAATTTTTACTTTTGTTTCATATTTAATGATTGAAGTTCAATAAAAGTGTCATTAATTCAGGAAAAACAGAATGCAACAATTTACAAATGTTATAAACTCATATTTTATTTACAACTAAACATGATTAATTTAAAACTGACATGTCAACCGCTTTACTTCATACTGACCTTCAGAAATATATAAAATATATATAAAACCTGTAATACTCTCACGATACAACGGGGGGAGGGAATGTAATAATGACATTTGCTCTACCTGGTATTTCCTGCATAGAAACTGTGTTTTAACACATCCTCTTAAAAAGTACTAATGTACGACTGACTAAATGTAAAATAAACTAGAGAACTTGCATTTCCTGCTAAAATGCTACTGTGAATGCTACTGTATGTGCTGAAAACTTAAGCTGAAAGCTACTGAAATTGAAATGAAAATATTTAATAGGAAATACTTTATACTTTTTAAATACTTTGTATTAACACTTTACTTTGAAAATCTGAAAAAAGCTAAAACTCCTAACTTTGACAGTACTTTTAACAACTTTTAACAGTAAAAAGGAGCACTAATCTAGTTGAAAACAGAAAACAGCTACAAGCTAAGAGCTAAATTAGCTGAAAACATATGTAAGAAGCTTAAATAACACTATAGGTAGCAGAAGAATAGCAGAAAGAAGCACATATATAGACGTAGCATAAAATAGCTAAAATTAGCATAAAATAGGCTAAAGGTAGCAGGCACAAGTTGAAATTAGCACCCAGATAGAGTAAGTCTTGTAAAATGGATTTTTTTTAAATTAGCATAAGGAGCACACATTTGCTGAACTTAGTCAAAAACATTGTAATAGCTACAAAAAATGTGTATTTAGTTTAGAAAAGCGAACTTTAGCTGATAGCAGCTAAACTTAGCTAAAATTTTGGCAAATATTAGCAGAAAGCATCTGTCAGAAGCATAAATAGCACAAAGTAGCAGAAAAAAAGCAAAAAGTAGAAAAAAAGCAGAAGAATAGCAGAAAGAAGCAGAATTTAAGCTGAAATAGCAGAAAAAAATTATAATTAGCAAAGAAAAAAGTAGCTACAATTAGCACAAGAAAGTGAAAAAGAACAAAATGTGTAAGGTGCTGTAAAGGTTTAGAAACGTTTTAAAGGATGTTGAAAACAACTCTATTCATTTTCAGTGACTAAAAAGTGGCAAAAAATTATAAAAAGCTGAAATACCAAAAGTCATAGCACTCCTCACATGAATGAGCTGAACGTTTTGATATATGAGTTGTTAAAATAGCACAAAAATTGTGGAAAGAGTTAGATGCCGAAAAACGTACGGAAGAAAAAATGATCTGAATAGTGTGAATGATTGTGAAGCGTCACACAATAAAACAGAAAAGCTATTAAAAGTAAGAGTTGTACTCACTGTTGAGCTGTGGTGAGCAGCTGACATCTTGAATCTGAACTTTCCCACTTTACGACAGGGAATTCCCACTTGAAGGGCGTTCCAGTTTAAATTTGCGACTTGTAAGCGGGAAAATCCCACTTCTCAAGACAACTGCAGCAAAAGTAGCGGTCAAAAAAAGCAGAGACATGGAGGTTATACAAGGCAAATTTCGCCTTGAACCCTGTGCACCTAGTGCTGCCATTTTGTGGGTAAAAGATGCATTATGGCAAAATATAGTTTATGATCAGTGCTGGATTTAAAGCAGCTTATTTTAAAGGGTTAGTTGTAACATTAGATTTTATTTGATAAACATATATTTTAACTGTAAAATAAAGACTGTAAAAATACCGTAGGCAGTTTAAAAAAAAAAAATATATATATATA
>JAUBOC010000077.1:2719022-2729916 GCA_032275365.1 Anablepsoides cearensis
TGTCAGTATTCAGTGACACAGTATTGACACGTATCAATACAGTTTGGTAATGTGTCGAAACGACACATGATGCCTCACCTACCCATCACTAGTGAGCTGGACTAAACTGTTATTAAAATAAATCTCATCACGTCTGACCTCGTTAACGCACCTCTGACTTACTTATTTTATCATACTTTTTATTCTTACTTACTTCTTATCTTTTTTTAATGTTCTGATTTATTCGCACTACAGGAGCTGCAAAATTATTTTGTGGTTCATTGTCTGTGGACCGCAGTGTTCTTTTCAGTGCAACAATGACAATAAAGATTTATCTTATCTTAAACGAAGCTGTTTCTTGTTTTTAATTCCAGCGAGGTTGGACTCAGAACCCAGACGGCTGCTACACGTTCACCAGTCAGCACCAGCGGACAGAAGAGGTCAACATCCCCTCCACGGAGCTGGCACAGCAGGTCATCGAGTACGCACGGCAGCTGGAAATGATCGTTTAACCCCGCCCCCACCGGACCGCTCAGCTCAGATTAACACAACACCGGGTCCAGGATTCACCTGGTCTGAAACACGCGACTCCGTTTGTGACCAGAGTTCTTCTCCATTTTTAAAACAGTTGTAGTTATTTTGTTTTTGATGCCTCTTGATCCACGAGACATCCTCAGACATCGACAGAGAAACTACTTTTAGAAACTTTGGACCTTTTTCTGTTATTTACATTCAAATCAGTCGTTACCCTGATCAACAGATACAATTCTGACTTTTGTACAAAAGTTTTATTCTCAGTACAGAAATGTTTTGTTCCTTTAAAGTTTTGTTTTCTAAAAGAGTATTGCAACTTCCTCCCTGAATGGTTTGTATTTCACTTCTGATCTGCAATAAATAATCCAGAAATTAACCTTTTTCTGTGACTCGTTTCTTGTTTTCCTGATCGACCTCGTTATGTAAACACAGCTGTAGAAGCAAAACAACAACAAGCAGTGGAAAAAAATAGATATAAAATCATCAGACACAACAGTCCAGTTTGTTTGCTTCCTGAAAACCTTTAATTCCTGTATGGTATTTTGGCTAAATAGTAGCTAAAGTTAGTAGAATAGTAACTAAAAGATCATGTTAGAAGAGGCTAAAAATGGTAAAGCAAAACAGTAGCTAAAATCAGTAAAAATTATGCTAAAAGCTAACTTCAGCAACCATAGCTGAACAAAAAAAGTAAAGCTTAAAAGGGCAAACCAGCTTAAAGATAAATTTAGCAGAGGAGCTATGAACTAATTTGCAAAACAGTAACTAAAATGTACTTAAAAACCAAAACAAGCTAAACAGCAACTAAAAGTAAAGCAAGCATAAAAGGTTAAAACAAAAGAGTAGCTAAAAGCTAAATTTAGCATGACCTGATGAATGCTAAAAGCAGTAGTTAAAAACTTGAATAAACAAAATAATAGCTAAAAATATTAGCAGAAAAATAGCTATAAACTATGATTCACAAAGGTTAAATTAACCAAAATGTAGCTAAAAGCTAAAACAAGCAAAGCAGCAGCTTAATTTTCTAATGATAAGGTATAATAGCAAAACAATAGATAAAACTAAATTTGAAATAGACTAACTATGCTAAATAGAGCCAAAGCACAGTTTTTAAAATATTCAGATATTGAGTAAAAAATGTGTTGTCCCAAATGTTGATTTAAAATGAAATCAAATAAAAAATATGGTTTTAATCCAGTGGAACATTTTAAAACACAAATAAAACAGCTAAGATTTTCCTAAATTAGTTATAGGAAAAAAACATTAAAAGAAAACATGATGATTCACAATCTACAGGAATACTTGTAACTTTTTTCTAACTTGTAGACTTACAAAAGTATAAAATGAAATTAAATTTTGTAAATACATCACTAATTTAAAATGTAATATTTTGAGCAAAGTGTTTAAATCTGTGCAAAACAAAGAAATTCTTTGGGAAAAAAAGTTTTCTTTGATTATAAAGAAATAAAAGTCAATCTTTTTTGAATTCTGTTTGTAGAATATCAAATGAAGATCTATCACGCTGTAAAAGAATGCATGTCACCCGCTGCCGTTCATGCTCAGTTTTAAACAAAGATCGTCTCTTGATGCGAGATGGTTGAAGTAATGGTCGTTTTGATCAAAAACAAAAAATCACGTCATGTGCGTGACATTTCACGCAGAATCGCGAGATGTCACGCACCGTATGAAGATTCTCAGCTACTACCGCACCAAAAGCTCAATAATTTCAAAACTGACTTGAGTAAGTTCATTTAGGTTGGCCGCCATCTTGGATTGAGTTTATGGCAAAAGTTTTTTGTTTACTGACAAAAGTCAAACTATTAGCACATTTTTAAACAGAAAATCAGTTATGGCTTAAAGTATGCGTTGGGGATGAACCTCAGCTGCTACTACACCAGCTTTTACCTCAATATCTGAAAAAATGGTTGATTTGTATCGTTTTTTGTGTTTGCCCATTTTGACAGTCTGTCGCGGCCATTTTGAATAGTGTTGACTCCAAAATGTAATATGTTGTAGAAATACATTGCATGCTTACCTAACGAGAATTTCATTAAAATCCGTCCGGCGGTTCACGAGTTATTTTGCTAAAAGTCAGAACAGACTGAAACTGTACTGGCAACTTGAATTGAGACTGCGCATGCGCAGTGCGGATTCGCTGTCCTCGGTGCTGAAAGCTTTTCACCCTAAACTCTTAAGTGTTTTTAGCCTTCATATTATTCTAACTTTGTATTTTACATTCTTATATTATATATAATACACTTTAAATTATATGTAAAAATGTTATAAACCTTTTGAAAGGATTTCAAAGGGATTTAGTTTTCATGACAGCATCAGTTAGAGGTCATTCAGGCTTTTTTTTTCACGGCTCAGTTTCTGCATCCGGTTTGTTTCCGATCTCTGAGTAACTCCGTGGCCCACCTAAAGCTGTCAATGATTAGTGCGGATGTGCTGGAAGAGGGCAGGTAGAGGGAGAGAGGGAGGAGAGGGGAGGGGAGGGAGGAAGACAGGGAGGGAGGGAGGATGCTGCCAGCGGAAAATGGCTGCTGCAACCTCAAGCCTATCCTGATACACCGAGACGACATCAAGGTGGAAGAAGAGGAAGGAGAGAGGAAGATCGAGGGGATAATGAGAGCGGAGCCCGAGCGTTTCCTGAAAGGAGGAGAGTAAGAAAAAAAAAAGAATAGAAGAAGAAGAGGAGAGGAGACCCTGGGGGTGGGCTGCTGCAAGCGGCGGGCAACACCGAGCCATGGAGGGCGAGTAAGTCCTTACATTTTTATTTTATTTATTTATCTTCAAGGATTATTACACCTAAAAGCAGCAACCCGCCTTAAAAACGGGACGGATATGGAAACCATTAAAGCATCCCAGCATCCCCATCAGTCGGTGCTGTGCAGCTTAGCAGGCTGCCGAGAATAAAAACACCATTACGTAGTGTTGAATCAACAGCATACACCCAATATCCCATAAATCCACGCCAATACGTGAGAAATGTGGAGCCACGCTCATGATGAGGAGCTGCACTTTTTTAGTTTTTATTATTAAAAAAAAGACTAGAAATGAGTCGTTTTTAAAAGCAACTGCAACATTTCTGCTTTAATAAAACAATCAGTATGTGCGTAAAAATGCATGAGCAGGAAATGAAAGGTGGTTTTAAAGAAAAATGTTAAAAATAATGAGGAAAATGTCGAGTTTTGTGTCCAGGAGCGTCATTGAGAACCGAGCGAGGGCGGGATGGAGCGTTGTGATTTTTATCAACGTGTCTCGGGGTTTCATTATGATTTTTAAAGCCAAACTTTATGAATGAAATGTGATTTTTTTTTCTTCCCCTCTCTCTCTCCCTCTCTCATTCTCACCCCTCCTCCCCTTTCTCTTCCCTTTTCTCTTCCCCTCCCCCCATCCTCTCGTTTCCTCTCTCACCCACTCCTTCATTCTCCTCCTCACATCCTTTCACATATTTCACATTTTTTTATTTCA
This sequence comes from Anablepsoides cearensis, assembly GCA_032275365.1. Lineage (NCBI taxonomy): Eukaryota > Metazoa > Chordata > Actinopteri > Cyprinodontiformes > Rivulidae > Anablepsoides > Anablepsoides cearensis. The sequence goes on from JAUBOC010000077.1 coordinate 2,723,007, forward strand.
TATATATATATTTTTTTGTGAATCCATGTCCATGAAGGCGCAGTGCGAATCCAGTCCCATTCATAAAAAACAGAGAAAATATCAAATAAAAGCCAGGATCGGGGTGTGTTAATGAGTCCGTGCAGCAGGGGCGGAATGGAGAGACACAAGGAGGAGAAAATAATTGCAACAATTAAAATTTAAAGAGAGAGAAAAACAAAAAATTCGATTTTGTTGAAAAATGAACCGGAAAGCTTTGTTATTTATTTGTCTTTTTATTGTTGCATGAATGCCTGGGCCTGTGATGGAGAATGGGTGCGTTCATTGATACGTCTATGTGGGAAACACTCTTCCTCCCTCCTCCTCCTCCTCCTCCCGTTTGGACATTTCTTTCTTTCTCAGCGCCACATTTCTCTAAAATATTAGCTAAAAAAAATATTTAGGATCAGAGTTTCTGAGTGTTTGTGTTCCAGCTCCTCTCGGCTCTTTGTGTGGATTTGTTGTGACTCCATTCACACAAAAATCTGGGTTGGTTTTTTTACATTAAAGCCAGGGGGGCCACTAAAGGGAGGCCATGGGGGGACGAGCCCCCCTCAGACGAAAAGATCGGTTTATAGATGTAAAAAAAAGCACTTATCATAAAAAATCTACTTTTTTACCTGTTAAATTGTTGTGCACTTGAAGTCTTTAAAAGTATTTTTTTTTTGTATTTTGGATTTTTATTGAACGCACCACATTACAAATAACATTAAAACCATACGATAAAAAGAGTATTTGAATTTACTTTCTCCATGCATTATATTCTGTTTGGGTTATATTTTACAGTCAGTTATCTGTTCTAGTGGTGATATTTGTGAGCCATCATATCGAAATGAGGATTAAGTCAAATTTGGTTAAAATGACCTCATCACATTTTCAGATTCCTGCTTTAAAAGCTACATTTTGATACCTGGATCATTCTGATATCATCAGCTTATCAGAGATATATTAATTTGTCTTGTTAATACTGTTTGGTCTGAATCCTAATTTTATGTAAATTTGAGTAATTTTTATGTCAATTCGAAGAGCAAACCTCAAATATTATTTATATATTAAGATTTCCCAGTTGGAAAGAAACAAAAGCATTGCGGCTCACAGGGAAAATTTTAAAATTTTAAGGCGTTTTTTTTTCCTCAAAATCAGTTTTTTTTGTTGCTACTGCTAAAAAAATGCTTTAAAGTTTTTTAAGGATTATATTTCAGACAGTTCATTCAAATTAATAAGGCATTAATTTATTATATTTTGACAAAAGGCACACGTTTAAATCAAAGCCCCATTTCTCCACCTTCCACTTTTGGACTTAATCCACTTTTGTGATGGCTCACATTTGTATGATGGACTAACAGATATATATTATAATAAAAACCTGCTGGTCTCTCTGCCCCAATTGCTTCCAGTTTTTCCTCCATCACCAAAACGGGTGAGAAATAAAATAATCCAGTTTAGTTCTGTTAATCTTGCCTGCTCGAGGCACGTCATTGCACAGCCACCCTGATTGGCTAAAGCCTGTGGCTAGCAAATCTAGCACCAAACTGAGGGGGCGGGACAAGACGCCTGTCAATCATTCTGTACCATGAAAGACTGAAAGAGGCTGTGAAAAGTTCGCCTTTTGGAAAGACTCTCCGTACTGTTTGGCGCCAGTTCTGTTTTAAATTTCATAAAATGTGTTACAATATTTTTAGTTTGCGTTTAAAGTTTTTATGGTAAAACACCAGGGAGGGCTATAGCCCTACTAGCCCACTTATTACGTTTTTTTTTTTTTGAACAATAAAATCACAGTATTTGCTGCAGAACTGCTAAACAAGGTCATGGACTTCCATCCCGACAGTTTTGTGAATTCACGGTCCTGCAGATTCGTCGTCTTCATTTTCCTGTCATTCTGGGTCAGACTCCAAGTCCTTCAAAATAAAATGTAAATAAATAAAAAACTTCCTGCGTTGTAGGATAATCGTAACTCTGCTATCAAACTACAAAAATGTCCGGACAGGGTGGAGGGAGGCTGAGTGTGAAGCACTTCATTGGCTTATCATAAAGGAACATATGATTGATTTTATTTTTAAAACAGGAAAAGTTTAAAAGAAATCAGGTTCCTGTTCTGCAGCATATAAAAATACACTAACATCACATTATTACACACTATAGACACACATAAGCATTCAAAATGACAAACAAAAGGCAGCATCTGCAAAGACACCTAAATATGATCACAAATGTGTCCAACAGAAGAGTCTTTAAAATGAACCAGTGTTGAGCTGGACTTTATGTTGTGGATGATGCTTTTAAATCCTTCTTTTCCACATTTTAATTCTTCTCTCTACATAAAGTAGAACTGCATTCTGAATTCCTCCTTTAGGACATTTGTACTTCTAGACACTGTATTGTGAGATTGGTCAGAACTTTGCGGGTGTGTTTTGTTTTTTTTGTGGAAAAGCAGGTGAACTTCACTGCTACCGCTGGTTGATCTGTTCCAGCAAGACTTTATAAAGATGGTCAAATGAATCTTAAAAAGGCGGTGAAAGCAGGCGACAGCGTGGAGACGCAGGCGGCTCTCTGTGGCTGTGCTGTCCAGAGGGCGTAGAGACGTCTTCTCTACATTTGGATGCTGGAAACAGCAGTGGTCTGTTTGTGACAAATGTTCAAATTAAAGCTCCTCCTTGGTGAAGAACAAAACTAGCAGATCTTCCTCCAACTCCACCTGGTTAGTTGTGTTCGCTGCATCTTTTTCTGGCGATAAACCGAACAGATGTAATTTCGTAGCAACATAAAGTCACGTGATGCAATCAGAGGTCGATCAGGATGATTGTGATTTAAGAATCAACAAAATGTTTCCTCTTTACAACAAACTCACTTTTTTTAAAGATTAACATGAAGAAGTCCGTCTGTTTGATTGATTAGTGATAAAAAAATATTGAATATGTTTTTAGCATGTATCTTCACAAACAAAAAAATAAAACAGATAAAAATGTAAAAAAAAAAATAGTGACCTGTTTAAATCAGTACATATTTGGACACTATTGTGGATTTGATTTATTTTGTATATTTCTGAGCCATTGTCTGTCCTCTAGTATTTGCGGGGCTGTACCCTCAATACAAAAGTCCCGCCTACTCCCCTTTCCAGCTCCCTAACCAGCTGTCAATCACAGCATAATGTTTTACTTAAAGAGTAACTCAAACTAAAAAATGCTCATTTGAAACATACAGCAGTGAGGTAGGAATTATGTGAATGAACACACACACAAAATCTCAAAGATATATATATATATATTTTTTTTTTTAAATCAAGAAAATGTGCCATTCATTTACAGGGAGGGGGCGGGGCTTACAGTTTTTTGGAACCAGAGTCTGTGCACTAGTGTTGTGGGGCTTTAAGCTCCACCTACTCCTCCTGCACACAATCCTGAGCATTTATAAACTTATTACAGAAAAACATACTATTTTTTTTACCAAAGCAGCAAAATAAAAACTAAATGGATCAAAATCAAAACTGTTAACGTGTTTTTTTGTCTTCCTGATCCAGTGTGCGTGTTCGAGCCGTGGTGATGACACGTGATGACTCCAGTGGCGGTTGGGTGCCCCTCGGAGGCGGCGGCCTCAGCCATGTGGTCATATGTAAAGGGCGGAGCCACGACGGAAAGGGGCGGAGAGAATACATCATACGCGGAGAGCGGCTGCGAGATCGAGCAGTGAGTGTGTGCGTGTGTTACGGTTGTCTTCGGGGCCACGCTGATGGTCAACTACAGGGTTGCCAACAGTCCCTTAAAACTTACAGTCACCCCGTAACAAAAGTAAATCAATACGAAACACAATTTGTTTCATAGTTTTTAGATACAGTGGAAAATTATAAAACATAACTATGCAAATGAATTCAGTTTATTTATGGCTGAAAAAAAATACTTTTAAATTTTTTCTCTCAAAATCCTTTTAAGACCCCAACATTTAGAACCACTGATCTAGACCAAAGTTCCCACAGTCATAAATATTAAAGATAATAGTTGAGGCTCATTATTAATCTCCTTATTGTGAACGTTTCACAATCATTCACACTGAGATCACTTTTTTCTTCCATACAATTTTTGGCACATCTCTTGTTCTGCAATTTTTGTGGTATTTTAACAATTTATACATCAAAACGTTTAGCTCCTTCAGAACATTATGACTTTTGGTATTTCAGCTATTTATACTTTTTTAGCTATTTTACTTTTTCGGTCACATTTTTCCTGTTGAAAATGAATGAATCTGTTTTCAACATCCTCTAAATCCTTCAAAATGTTTCTAAATCTTTACAGCAGCCTTTTGTTCCGGGTCTGCTCTTTTTAACTTCCCTGTGCTAATTTGAGGTATTTTTAGCTACTTTTTTCACAATTTTAGTTTTTTTCTGCTATTTCAGCTATAATTCTGCTTGGGTTATTTATGCTTCTTACAGTTGATTTCTGCCATATTCAACTATATGCTATTTATAGCTAATATTCAGCTGTTATTAGCTAAAGTTAGATTTTTTAAGCTATTACAATGTATTTCTGACAAGTTCAGCAAAGTTGTGCTCCTTATGCTAATTAAATAATTTCCAGCTACATTTTAGCTGTTTTACAACAATTTTTCACCTTTTTGTACCTTTTATGCTTTTTTTTTCTATTTAAAATTTTTAAAAACACTTTCACCATCTGGGTGCTAATTTCAACTCTTGGCTGTTATGCACTCAAAAAACAGATTGTTGGATTTACTTAACTCAGTTATGTCAAGTGGTTCCACTTAACTGTGTTTAGTAAGTCCATCACAACTTTTACTATTTATTTCCATGTAATTGTGCAAGGTGCTTTAGATTTACTCAGCTCAGTTAATTTAGTGGAACCACTTGACATAACTTGATTAAGTAAATCCAACAATCTGTTTTTTGAGTGTGTTTAGCTTATTTTTATGCTAATTTTAGCTTTTTTTCTGCTACTTCAGTTCTAATTCTGCTCGTTTCTGCTATTCTTCTGCTAATTTCTGCTTTTTTGTGCTTCTTTCAACTTTTCAAATTGAACTCTCATCAACTGTTTTGCTATTAATTTTTATTTTCTATTGCATATAGTTATTTTGTTTTTAATGAAAAAAATGAGTTAAACATTTTCAGCTCCATTTCAGCAGCTTTCAGCTAAAGTTTCCAGCAATCAGCATTCACAAAGGGAATGCATTTCTCTAGTTAGTCTTTGACTTTATAAAAGCTAAAATGTTTTGGAATCTAACCTCAGACACCCAGCCGAACCCCGCCCTGCTGGTTTTCTTTATTTCAGTTTCTGGAAGTTGGCAACCCTCGGTCAACACCCAAAGCCTGAGTCACGTGTTGATGTCAGGCTGGTTTTTATTTATTTTTTCCCACCAGGACCCGTCTGATCTTTGTTAGTTACCTGGTAAACCTGTTTGTGTGTGCAGCCCGTGCTGGAGTGTGCGGTGCAGAAGGGGTTAGTTTACAACAAGGTGAATCCCATCTTCCATCACTGGAGAGTAGAGGATCGAAAGTTTGGCCTTACATTCCAGAGCCCTGCCGACGCCATCTCCTTCGAAAAAGGGCTGCAGACTGTCATAGACAAGCTCGACCGAGGTACGCCACCCCGAAATACCTGTCGCTGCTTCTCAAAAACACGGCTGGAGCTTCTCGTTTAAAAACAGATTTTCCCTCTTTCTCCTCCTGTTCTCAAGGCTCTGATTCGCCGTCGTCCTCCACGCCAGAAGAGGCAGACACCGAGGATGATGGACAAGCCGTGAGTGTCTTCAGAGCATTTCTTCTTCTCTGGAGCTCCTGACTTGTAGCACGACTACATGTCAGACAGTCTCCTTCACTCGCTGTCTTCAAGTCTCCCAAAAACCTCACTGTGCATCATAACTCTGTTCTATATGTACCGTAAATATAAATGCTCCATATTTTGACTGAAATTTAATCTATGTCCTGTTGTGCCTGTCTCTTTGCTTGGCCTTGTGCTGTTTAAAGTGCTTTATAAATAAAAGTGGTATAATATGGTGACGGTTAGCCTCTGTCAGTCTCATACAGGAAGTGAGTCGTCGTCCAACAGCAGAAAGGAGATGCTTCCCAAACCCATCACTATAGTGACAAGCGAGTCCTCGTCTACCTGTTTTGTGCGGCCCGAGGAGTTCAGCTTTGGATCCGGCCACGGCGTCACCACTCACACACCTGCTCAGGTCAGTTTTACCAACTTAGCCAATTTGTTGCTCCATTTAGCAAGTTTTCCAACCCCTCTAAGGACTTTTAAAATAAAAAGCAACTTTTCCTGGTGTTAATGGAGACTTTGGCGAGCAGCGAGTGATACGATCAGCCCCTCCTCCTTTCCAAAGCACTGACAGGTGGTCCGACTCACTGAGGCCTCGTGCAGAAACCCCAGCTCAGAGCTGAGAGGAGAGCACTTCAAATGAGTCACGCTCTGAACATATTTAGAGTGTTTTACTCATGTTTTTTTCTCTTTAACATCAATATACATCTCTCCTACCGCCTGGATAACAATTATTGGCAAATGACATCATTTAGCGACTTCTACACAGCAAAACCAGGAGTGTTAAATTTTCAGTGTTAAACTTTTTGGTGTTAATGTAACACCCCCTAGTGTTATTTTAACACCCCCCTAGTGTTATTTTACCACATGGTGAGTAAACTGACACCCAGTGTTGGTGTTATATCACAGTGTTAATTTCCTCGGTGTTGGATCAACACTGGATAGTGTTAAATAAGTTCCCCCCACTGTTCAGTTTCATATAATGAAGTCACCCTTCACACACCAGGAAGTCGCTCTCACTCATGGTTTCGATTTTTGGCCAATAACATGAACTTAAAGTTGAACAACTTCATAAAACTGAACAAGAAAACTAACCAGGACAACTAATTTTTACTCTCATGAATATC
>JAUBOC010000077.1:2752459-2762975 GCA_032275365.1 Anablepsoides cearensis
GCTAAAAATAGCATATATAAGTGGTGAAATGCTAGCAAAAAGCTAAAAATAGCATATATAAGTGGTGAAATGCTAGCAAAAAGCTAAAAATAGCATATATAAGTGGTGAAATGCTAGCTAGAACCTAAAAGTAGCAGATACATGTAGTGAAATGCTAGCTAGTTTGCAAAAAGTAGTAGATAAATGTGGTGAAAAGCTTGCCTGAAGCACCGCATTGCTAAAAGCTAAAAATGAAATAATTGGTAAAAGCTATGAGGAAAAAAAGGCTAAAAAGTCAAAATAGCAGAACAGAAGATAACAAGTATGTATGTAATAGTATGTAGAAGCTAAAAGTATCAAAATGTTTGTTAGAAGGATAAAAATAGCAGATTTGTAAGAAAAAGCTAAGCTAAACGGCAGAACAATGGTCAAAGCTAAAAGTAGCACAAGAATAAAAATAAAACGATTTTGCTGAAGCAGATTTTAAAGCTAAAATTGGTTTTGATTGAACTGAAGAGACTTCGTTTTATTTCTATGAGAACAAGGTAACTAAAATTAAATGTTTTGAAAATGATTAATGCTTCAAAAACTAAAAGTCACATTGCCCGTCTCCTGAATGACAAACATTTTGATACATGATTGGCTAAAATAGCACAGAGAATGTAGAGGTAGTTAGATGATTTGTAAAAACATTTACCAAAAATATGAATAATAACCAACTTTAGACTTACTCTTAAAAGACGTCGACAACATGCGGGCATCAAGAACTGAAACAGGAGACAGAAACACAGAGTTCAGACACAGGAAGTGGTTACAGGTCATCAACTACAAGAGTGACGGACAGTACCTGAGGTGGACATCTCATCAAAACGAAAAGTATTAACTCCAGACGCTCGCACCTTGGCTAAACTTCCCACGTCTTTCATAGCCTTGTCAATAGATGCCTCTTGACCATGTGGAACAAGGAACTCTGACAGGTAGTAGGCGATAACGCTGCCTTCACTGGGAACAACAGGAAACACATCATCAAACTGAAACAGGTGAGTTACCAACACCTGAGTCTACCTTCATACCTGAAAGCCTGAACTGTAGAGCCAATGTAGTACTTCTTCAGCTGTGGACTTTTAACGTAGATGGATTTAAGCTGAAAAGATTCAGGACAGAACAGGAGGGATGAGGATTTTTTATTTATTGATTTTTTAAAACAGGAAGAAACTTTTGACAATAATATGACGTGAGAACCTGGTAGTCTTACCTGTGTGACCACCTGCTGCGCCAGCGACTTGAACTCAGAGGAGTTGGAGTTTTCATATTCGTTGATGAACGTCTGGTCGGTGATCTTCATGGTGCCGGTGTACACCCTTTTCACCTTCTCATTTCTACGGACTGAAAAAACAATAAAAGACTGAATATAAAGCTAACAGGAGCAAAAAATAATCCCATCTAAAAAGGGGTCAACAGGCTAACTAGAAGCTAAAATGATAAATGCTCAAAACATTTGCCAAACCACAAAGGAGTAACTCCAAGTAAGAGCAAAATGAAGCAAAAAACTAGATATTAGATAAATTTTAGATGAGTTAAAAATAGCAAATAATTAAAGGAAGCAAATTGTTAACTATAAGTAACAACATGCACATAAAGAACAAAGTTTCAAAAATGTAAAAAGAGCAAAAAGCAACTAAATGTAAGCTAAAAGCAAAGAATCAGAAGGTTAGATAAAGTAGTAAAAAGGTGAGGTGATGGTTGCATATAGCAAAATCCAAGCTAAAAGCAGTAAAACATTAGGTAAAACAGTACAATGCTTGTAAGCTTATAAGCCATAATGAGCTGAATGTTTTGAAAGCAGAAGGTTTGGAGAAATAGGTAAAAGTCTTCATTCAGGCTAGGCTAAGAGCTAGCTAAACGGAGAGTCTATTATTAAAAATCATTTTTCATGTTTATACAACAGCTCTTTTTCAAAAATGACACAAAAGAACGATACATTGACTGATTTCTAACATGCCCAGCACAACTCAACACAGACATTCATTCATTAAAAAGGAAGAAGAGCAACTTACAGTGGAAATGCCAGACCAGCAGTCCAATCATCAGAGCAACAACAGCGGCAAAGATCACCACACCGATCACAGCGCCGAGCTTCCCGGGACCTTTTTTCTTCTCATATTTTTTGTTGTCTGATGCAGGCAGGAACTGCACAGTCTGATCGAACTCTTTGTCCTGAAAACCAAGTGACATACAAGAAAAATGATTATCTATCAACTACAACTAAGTACCAAGGAGCATATATATTAGGGAACAAAAGTACAGAAGAACATAGGTACCAGGAATCATATGTACTGAGTAACATAAGTATTAGGAAACAGAGGTACAGCTAACCGCGCGCACATTCTCCCCAGCGGTGGAGGTGTTTATACTAATTGGCACTTATGTAGTTTTCTCCAAAAGGACACGTGGAAGTGGACTTTATAACTTGTAAAGTGTTGTAAATAGGAGAGCAAAAGCATGACGAACAAAAAGTTTAAAAATTTTGGAGGTGCACGACCACATGCTGAGGACGGCGCGAGTGCATAAATATAAGGGAACACAAGTACATGTAAAAATATGTGTGGACCTATTATTCTGCATGTTTTACTCATGTTTATTCCTGTCTTCATGTTTCACAGAACTCTGTTTATCCCTCATTCACTCAGATAAGGTGTGTCAAAACAGAGAAACATGTAAAACATGCAGGACAGTGGCTCTGAACACCTGACATTTTTCAAACAACAGAAGAAATAAACACTTTACGGTTTTAAACAGCACTCATTTAAAAACATTTTTTCACAGTAAAAACTAATTTCATGCCCCCTTTTTTTTTTTAAGTTGTGCATTAAAACTCAAAGGGGACAGTTTCATGTCTTGGAGGGAAACTTCTCCCGTGAGTCACGGTGCTGAAGTGGTTAAACGGAGGCAGGGGTGGCGAGTACAAAGGTTTCACCATGTAAAATCCAGTCAAACCTGCTGGGAGTGAACCGCAGACAGGAAACAGGTTTCTGAGTGTTTACTGTAGGAAAACTCAAAAACACAATGAATCTACAGGCTGAACGGATGTCAGAATGATCAAAAAACAAACTTTCCTTTTGTAGATGAGAATTAATGATGTACATGTTTAGGTTGGCATCAAAACCGTGAGAATTTAATGAGGGCAACACTTTGTTTCACGATACTTGAGCTGTCTGCAAGAACAAACTGTACCGTCTGCTTCCTCAAATACAAGAATTTACATTTTTGACAGTTTATTGGAGATTTAAATTTACCACCTGTGTTTGGGTTATACTACACACACTTTTTCTATTAAATAGTCATAAACTTCATTTTAGAGCGTCATGGCGTCCTGAAGGGCAAACCCTCCTACAACATTTTTTTATATATATATATTTAACGTCACGCTGTGATGCAGTGAAGTAACCAACTCAAATGAGTCAAAAGAAGAAAGAGCAAACAAGTCACAACAAGGTGAAGAAACACGCAGGAATTTAAGCCACAGCGTTACGATGGCTGCCTCGCCATGTCCTCCAGATGAAAATCACAAGCTTGAAAAAAAAAAACATAATATTTGTTTAGAGGTTTCTGGGGGTGGAACCGAGTCATAGAACGTCTTTTTTTACTGAGAAAAGAGATCCCAGGAAAAACAACTAGGTGTGTACAGTAACTTCTATCAGTTTCTCAGAAGAATATTTACAACACCTTCTTACCTAGAGGCCATTTTAATCTGAAAAACACAATTCAAATCAAGCAATCTGTCACTAAGGGAATAACATTTATGAACAGGGTATAATCACATGCATCTTTGCCTAAATGCAAAGAAATATGAGGTTCTTTCAACTGTTTTCATTTTTATTTAATAGTTAATTACAATAAAATAATTACAGCAAGTGGACAATCTCCATCCTCCAGAGGCGCCTCAAGAATGAAACTGTTGTATTATGATGTCATACATACACCACTTTATTAGATACTCTTGTTTAACTTACAGCAGGTTGTTCTTTATGCAACAAACGTGATAAAAAACAACCAGCTACAGTTAAAAACAGGTATCAGAATGAGGAAGAGTTTAAATGTGGCGCATGGTTAGTGGTGCCAGATGGGCAGTATTTCAGAAACTGATGACCTACTGAAAATTTTAAACAATAAAGTCAGTGTTTGGGCTACACATGCCTAAAGGCACTGAGTTGCTGCCATGTAATTGGCTGATTAGTTATTTGTGTTAATAAGCAATGAAACAATAACGTCAATGTATTTAAACTGTTTATAAAATATTCCAGTATGGGAGCTGGGGTTGTTACAGGAACCAAAAAAAACTGACATTAACTAGGACTTATTACCAGATGAGAATAAAAAAAGGTTGGGGACAGAAAACATAATAAAATTAATAAGAATTCATTAAAACTGACATCTGATTACAAAAAAGTTGGTTTGTTTAAAGTTATTAATGGTAGTTTGATAATTGAACTGAAAGTAGTTTAATAATGAATGCAAAGGTGGTCAAAAATAAATTAAACAGCGGTTTACCAATTATTTTTGGTGGCGGTGTAATATATCTGATGCAAATTTAACAGGACATTTGACACTAGTTTTACAGTAAATCTAATGCTAATTTAATCATAAATTTGACACTAATTTAACAATATTTGATGCTAACTTAATAATAAATTTGACACTAATTTAACAATATTTGATGCAAATGATATGATAAATTTGACACTAGTCTTGCAGTAAATAAATTTAGTGTTAAACCAGGAGATATTTAATGGTATAATTTGTAAAACTCTTAATCAAACCTGATGTTAGTTTCATTGTAAAACTGACGCTAATATAACAGTCTGATGCTAAGTTAATGTTTAATGTAACAGTAAATCTTGGGCTAATTTAATTGTCAATCAGAAGTTTGTTTAATGTTAAATTATGACATTTGTTTGACAGTAGAATTTAACAATAGTTAAAGTCTACTGTTGATAGTCTAAATAAAGTTTAACAGTAAATCTAATGGTCGTTTAAAGTTTTTTCTTCTTTGAACCAAAAAAATAATTTTTAAATAAAAAAATAATAAAATAATATAATGAAATTAGGACAGAAAGTACTTTTGAGTAAAAAAACTTAAAAAACAAAAACATTAAATAGAAAATCAAAAAATATATACAATTGCGTGTCCTCTCATGTTTTAAAATACTTTTCTTAGAAAATATTATTCATATCAGACTGCCTGCCTGGGGGGACAAGCAGCAGATTTTTGGGGGAGGACAAAGCCCCCCTGTGGCCCCCTCATGACTACAACCCTGCTGCCCTCATCCTCTCAGCTGTTTATTTTATGTGTCTAATAAAAACAAAAGTGACCCGTGTTAATCCTGAAATGCGGGTTTAAGTCCAGATAAACAGGGAGAAAAGCAGGAAAACAGCCTCACCACCCGAGGACATGTCTTACCAGTTTTGGGGTGTATCTGGGTCCACTGTCCATGTAGTCCATCATCAGGTCTCCGGTCCGGATCAAGTCAAATTTCAAATGAAACCGGTTTCTTCCTCGCTCCTCTTCTTGGTTTTGAGTTTCAGCAGAAACAACAGGTGGCTCCTTTCAAACCTGCAGGCCGGAAAATTCACCTCTCCGAACAAAAACCACCTCAAAATGAAATAAAACCTAAAAGAAACGTCTTTAAATGAATAAAAATAAAGCTCCACGGCTGTGGAAACAGACTGTGATCAGCTGTGTCTGACTAAACCACACGATTTCACGGAAAAAAAAAATCCCTTTTCTTCCGGGACCCGCAGGTTTCTGAGGGCGTGGCTCCACCCCCACATACACCTGTACGGACTTCCGGTTTACCTGAGAACAAACCTGGGATAAACAAACAGTAAAATCGACTCTAACAAAACAACAACAACAAAACAAACAAATAAAAAAGACATTATTAGTCAGACTTTTGTAAACTGCACGTTTTCACATAATGTTTTTAATCGTTACCTTTTTTCAAAACAAGTCACGTGATCTGATGTGAGCTTTATTACGAAACAAATGATGACTCAGTTTTAAAACACCGAAACAGTTTCAGTTCGAGAAAACACAGTTTCACACCCAAATATAAATCTAGTTAAATTTAAATAAACGATAGATAGATAGATAGATAGATAGATAGATAGATAGATAGATAGATAGATAGATAGATAGATAGATAGATAGATAGAATTATCTTGACTGAAATAGTTGATCAATAAATAAATAATCAGTGATTCATATGGTCTCTATGGTAACCACACACACCTGTCTGTCACTCCCCTGACTGCAAACTGGAGACAGAGAGAAGCTAAAGATTTAAAACTAAGATTTAAGATTAAGACAGATTTTATTTTATTTTTTACAGTCTTTTCATTGATAAGCTTTTTAAAGTAATGTGGAGCTGCATGGTTGGACCCCTCCTGGGTCCAGGATGATCCATATTGATTTCCAGGTCATTAGGTCAAAGGTCAAGGTCTCAGGTGATGTATTTGCTCCATATCAGAGTAACATAGAAATGTTAAAAACCCTTTTCCACTAAGTTGTGTGCTTGGTTACTCAGATAAATTACAGGTGTATTTCATACGGCTGCAGGTAAGCTTGTTTTAAAGCTGCGGGCTGTGAAACCCTGAACAAACCAACAGTAACTCTTTATTTTTACTTCATAATTCTTACTTTAGTCTCTGAATTCAGACTTTATGTAGAATTCTGAGGGAAAAAAAAGAGAAATCTCAGCATTATGACTGAAAAAAAAATCTGATTTCTGGGAACTCTCAGATTTAACTTTCTGAGATAAGAATTTTGTCTTTAATCTCAAATATTTAGATTTTTTTAAAACATTCTGAAATTAAAGTCAGAATTCTGACATTTTGGATTCAGAATTCTTTTATTCTGATTTTTTCTCAGAAGTCCAACTTTAATTTTTGAATTCTAGAATTCTCAGATTAAAGTCAGAATTCTGAAGAAAGAAAAAAGTCAAAATTCTGACTTTAACTTTTGTATTCAAAAAGTCTGATTAAAGATTCTGAAATTAGAATTCATAATTATTCTTTTAGAATTCTTAAAGTCAGAACTCTGGGGAAAAAAACAAATTTTTTTGCTCCGTGGCCCTAATCCTTTACTGTACACTTGAAAGTGCCTGTGACATGCCTATCCTTCAAATACAAAAAGTCAAAGAAAGCATGTTTATACTTAGGAAAATTGGCATAGTACACATGATTTTACCCATTTTGTCACATAGCTGGACTATTTTCCTTTGAATTTGCCTCAGTCAAAGTGAAACAGGAAGTGACATCAAAGGGGAACTCGTTAATAAAATAAACTTGCTGGTCTCTGTTTATTAAAACACATTTTTTTTTAACTTTAACTCTTCTTCATCTCTCTTTGATAGTGACTAAAAATAATCTAAAGAAACATCAGATTCTTCTCTGCAGTCTGTTTTGTTAGCTTCTGTAACAACGCTCTGTTTACATGCAGACATTCCCTTTTTACATCACTTCCTGTTTATTCACATGCAAATATCTCAACAACCATTCATCTCAGCGACGTGAAATTTGTTTTGCAACATGTTATCGTTATCGTTCCAAAAATGCATTCATGTTTATTACAAAAATTTGATGTCACAGGCACTTTAATATCATTTAACATTATGTTATTTTGAGAAAGTGTTTTTTAATAAGACTAAAAATAATAATAATAAAAAAATATTAAAAACCTGACCCTCGTTTGATTAGCCTTTAGCCTTGTCGGACATTAAAACATACTGGGACCATAGCTGGACCCTTTTCTCCTTTTATGGTTTAAAAGACAAAATATTTTTCCTTATTTGCACCTTTTCATGGATTACCACCCAAATAAAAACAAAAACTGATAAATAGAATAATTCCATACCTTTAAATTTTATCCACCCACAAATATAAAAAAACGACACCAGTTTGTTTGTTGTGAGTTTATTGAAGTGTATCCCCCTTGGTAATCATAAATCTGTTTCCATTGATGTTGATTTTTTTTTAAATCACTAATATTATGTATAATTAGAATTATAGTCCCCGGTCCTCTTCCACAATCAAGCAGGCAGTTTACAAGATTGAAGCTGTTTGGGTGCATAGTGAGACAGTCACATACGGATATACTGTCACAGGAAGAGGAACAAAAAACTAAAAATGAAAATATTTTTCATATAATTTCATATAAGAACAATGCACACCACAGAAAGTCCTCTGGGGGGTAAAAATAAAAGCCATGATTGCAACATCAACTATACAGGCATACAAAGACAATACTAAGAGAAAAGAGGATCAAGATTCACTCATTTGTGTCGTTCTTCACCTGTAAAAACACACATCTGCTTTTTTTTTATTTGTTCTCCAAAACCTGGTCTTTCTGTGTTTCTCTGCCTGCACAGCCCTCCAGCTCCAAAATATATATAAAAATTAAAAAATGCTTTGACCCAGGGCTGACTGGGCATTTTTATTTTAGGAAAAATTGCGTCTCCGGTGATTTACGGTTGGAAATTTTATTTGTGGGTCAACATCGACGAGGGTGAGCATCGTCTCCCAAGCTTTTCTTTTTTTAGTTTGTATATTAAAAAAATAAATAAATCCAAAGAATTTTAGACACTAAATGAAACAAATCATTGCCTTAAAGAAACTTATTGAATGTAAGGGTGAGGGAAATACATTCAAACTAATTCATCCTGCTCCTGTGTGTCGGAGGGGGAAATGATCACATTCATTCATTCGTTTAGTAAAAGTTTAGTTGAGTTTGAGCTGGTGGGTCTGTGCAAACCTTCACCCTCAAGCAAAAACTACAAACCCTCCAATAAACCTCCTCCCTGTGAAATAAAAACAACAAAAAACATGGAATAAAAACCTCTAATCTTATATATTCATATTTAAATCTTATATCTGTTATCATAACAAAGAAATCATTTCTCTCTTTTTTTTTTACTCCATTTTGTTGTTTTCACTAAACATTTTAATAATCGGTACAAAGAACCTTAATATACAAGCAATCTATCAAGATTAAAAAGAAGAAATTAAAACACTGATGATTTAGTCAGAAGGGTCACCATCGACACGCCGCAAGAATGGAAAAACCCAAGAGTCGTGTCGTAAACATTAGTCTGATTTTCCTCTCACATAATAATAATAATAATAAAAAAACAAACATCGGAAGAAATGTTATACATCTTGATTTGTGCTGATAGTTACAGATGGATCGTTTTATTTTTTTTGCAAACTTCTCTAAATAAACATGATCAAAAAGAGCTCTATAGTACAACAGTAGCAGTAGTAGAAGTAGTAGCTTTTACTTAAGGATTGTTTCTGAACAAACCGGTAAAATGCCGTTTGGATGTGTAGAAATGGTTTTGAAGAAGAGCATGGCGTGTGTTATTGGTCAGTAGTATGTTCCCCGCTCGGTTTCCTGCAGGCTGCAGTTAGATCTGCATCTGCTCCAGGTATTTGTAGGTGGGGTTTTCGTAGCCGTGGTTCTGCATCTTGCTCAGGTGTCGGTCCTCCGGGGTCAGCATGGGGTCCACCTGTGAGGAGACAACAGTGAGCGCTAACGAACACCACATTACCTCAGGGGATCAAGATTTGACCAAAACGACTAAAACTTAAGATGTTCTCCATCTTGTACCGAATATTCATAATGGGATTGTAGAAGTAACAGGTCCAGGAGAGAAACCTGGACCTCCCTTTCCTCTCTACCTGGGATATCCCAAGGTGTTCCCAGGTAGAGAAGCAAGTTCTGTGTCAGTCTCTTTCCTGTGGGATGTACCCAGAAAACCTCCAAAGGGAGGCATCCTGATCAGATCAAACACCTCAACCTGTGACAACCTGGAGTTGCACCTTCCATTTAGTTAACGGTTTCACCTGATTCCACTTGCACCTTCACTGAGCACCTGAGTGAGCCTCAGAGACTCTTCTTTAAAAACCACCCCACACTCACAGTCTGTGTTCGTTCACTTGCTGGCAGGACCCATGTGAGCAGCAGATCTCCAACACCCACATTACAGTATTAATCAGTTCCATTACAAGGCCTTTAATCCCTTTTGAAGGATAATCTTAACAATCGTGGAGATACGGAATTAAAAATCTGCTGAAGCCGAACCAACATTGAGCTAAAACACTTTTATACTCACACCAGTGACCAAAACACACTCATCACAAAAAAAAGTTTTTTTTTTGTGTGTTTTTTTTTGTATGAGTGGAGTTATTTTTGTATGGTGGTCATTTTGTACTTGTGGAAGTCAAGTCAACCATCTTGCTCGTAAAGCCAAGTTTAAATTCAACTTTAATTTACAGTGGTTTTAATACCACACAAAGACACTGGGGGGAGGGATAAATTGTTTTTTCTATCCACAGTATTCCTGAGAAGCTTATGTAGGCTGCCATGACAGTCACTAGCCCCGCCCACAGCCCTCCCGCACGTTCAGTTTTTCCGGTGCGCTAGAAATTCATTCATTCAGAGTTATGATAACAACAGATTTAATTTGTTTTTGCTTTA
>JAUBOC010000077.1:2772140-2788671 GCA_032275365.1 Anablepsoides cearensis
GTGATCAATAAGTGTCCAACTCATCATACTATTTATTTTTCATATTTGATCATTTAATAATTATATTTATTCAGTTAGTAATATATTTCTAAAGATAATAAAAGTTTCACATCCAAACAGACAAAACACCTCATTATTGTTAAAACATTTTGTAGATTTAACTTGTTCTTCACGAGTTTGAGGGAAAATTACATTTAAACAGAGACAAACATCTTTGCTGTGATCTGGAGTCTATAAATATTCATCTTTTAGCGTTGATAAATGTTTAGTAACTAATGAAGCTACAACTTGTCTCTCACCATGAGAGAAACAGGAGGAGCTCCTGCTGTGACGCTGAGCTCTCTGTCAGACCCAGAGTTTGGTCACGCGTGGAATTTGCTCATGTTGTTTACGTATCAAAGTAACGTGAAATGTTCACGTGTATTTGGCCCGGTGCGCTTTCTATGCTAAAACAATGACAACAACACACCGAACACAACCGTTTAACACAAAGTTAGACTTTAGGTACAGGACCTGAGCAGGTCGGGTCTCGGTTCTGGAGGACAGGTGAAGTAACGGTGCTAAGTTAGCTCCTCGGCTGCAGTGAACTGGTCACGCGCGAACAAATACGTTTAATAATTTATCACATAACTTTACCTTCATGCAGGGCGTGTGGTTCTTAGCAGGTCGAAAAAAGGAAAAAAAGTCCATGGAAAAGTCCGCTCAGGTCTGATTAGTTTACCTGCGGTTCTGATTCAGCTCGGGCAGCAGGACCCGCCCTTCTCTGCTCTGATTGGCTAAAACTGTGACTCTGGTTCTTTTATTGGTTAAAAGCAGCGTCAGTCAATCCATCACAACACAAGTTTGTTTGTTTTTTTTCTCAACAGCAAATGCGTTGCAGAGACTGCCGGGGGAGACGGAGAACTTTAATCGCTTCTGCCCCACAAAATTTAAGACATTTGAGTGACAAATTTAAGACCAACTTGCACATTTTTAACAAATTTAAGACTTTTTTAGGCCTAAAATCTAGATTTTGAAATTTTAGACTTTTATAGACCCCGCGGAAACCCTGCTTTAGCTCATGTTGTACTTTTGGCTTTTAGCTTGTGTTTTTCTGAATTAGCCTTTAGTTCATGTTATACTTTTGGCTTTTAGCTTGTGTTTTTCTGAATTAGCCTTTAGCTCATACCTTTGACTTTTAGCTTGTGTTTTTCTAAATAAGCTTTTAGCTCATGTTGTCTGGGATTTTTTTTAACTGTACAGGTAAACAGCTAAAAACATGTTTTTCTACTGCAGCTATGAATATAAAAATAATAAAATAATAATAAAATAATCGTTATCTGGAGTGTCTGGAATCGATAAACTTTTAGAAATGACTGGATTCATGATGAACGCCACAGTTTTACACAAAAATGGCTGAAAATCAGCTGTTAAAGCAAATATTAAGCTAAAAATTACCCACAATTTGATCAAAACAATCTCAGATTGTTGCACCTTGCAGAGTTTTTATGCTAATTAAATACAAAACTATATTTTTTTCTAATTCTAAAGAAACAAATAAAACATCAAAGCCGGGCGAGAACACTTTCAACACTGAGGAACTTTTTAATCTTTAAAAAACAGATCTGCAGCACCTGAACAAACCGACACACCTGACAGCTCCTGTTTCTGCTAATTACTGTTTTTCTAAAAGCCTTTTTTTCATCCTCTCTCCCTACAACTCTGGTCCCAGTCGAGCCGAGCTCCATGAAAGCCGTGGCCCAGTTCTGTCACCACAGAATCCGACGTTCAGCGAGAAAAAAAATTAAAACACGTTGAACATTTTGGAAAAAACAGGAGACTGAAAACATTCGGCTGCTGTGAAAACGAGGCGAGGAGTCTGAATTTTAATTTTTCTTTTTAAATTCAGGCCCGAGATCTTTTGTCTCATTTCCTGCTTCATTAAAAAAATAAACATTTTTATTTAATCTGAGAGAGAAAATGAAACGTGCTGTGGTTCCACTTCAGCTTCAAACCAGACAGAGGCGTCCTGAGATGTGCCCGAGGGGTCCTCGACTGAACATGACTCACCGATTTCGTCCTGGATCTCCTCGGCCACGTACGGGACTTTGTAGAGCAGAGACAGACTCTGGTTCATCCTCTCCTCGATCACCCGCAGGTGGGTCATCACCTGGTGGATGGAAAAACACAAGAAATACAAACTTTTATTTATTTATCTTTCAGGTGAAATGTCTCGATTTAAAATTCAAGATGGACGCCACAGATGATGGAACTTAAAGAAGAACAGCCTGATTAAAAATTAAAAAGTCAACTATTTTTCCCCAAACATCACCGGTTTGTTTTGTTGTTTACAGATAAACATTTTATCTTGGCTGCAGTTCACCTGAAGCACCAACAGGTGGCAGTAATTCACTGTTTAGCCACAAATCTGTCAACAAACAACCCTCTTTATGAAGCTTCACTCAGGTTTAGTAAAATATTAAATCCTCAACATTCTTTGAGACGAAGCTGTTCAGGTGAAACCCTGAGGATAACGTGACGCACTGAGGATGACTCTCAGCTACTACCACACCAAACTTCAGCTCAGTTTCTGCAAAACCCACTGACTTAAATCAATTTATTTAGTTTTCTTCGTTCCACTGACTGTGGCGGCCATTTTGAATCAGATTAACTCCAGGTCTAGTGATTAATTCCTGAAAGTTACCATAAAATTTACCCTGTGCTTCGTGATATTTTGCTAACAGACAGAGGACTCCAACAGTTATGGACCTGCAGTGCTCTGGTGGTAAGTTGACAACTCTCAGCTACTACCAGCACAAATTAGAGCTGAAAAATCAAACCACATTTTCATGTTGACTAGCCACGGCGGCCATCTTGAATCTGGTTACATCACGTCCTGTAAGTTTAACGATTCCGAGACTTCATCATCCTTCCTTTGTCTGAGCCCGATGAAGACGAGGAGGATTTGTTTATTTTTCTTTCATGTTTAAAACTAACAAGACAAAGTTTCAGCTCTGAACGTTTTATTTTCTGAACAGTATTTAACAGTTTGTTCACTTCAACCAACAGTTGGCCGAAGAAAGTAAAAAAAAGATATTAAAATAAAACGAAACACCAACCTGTGACTTCATCTGAGCAGCTTTTTCAGGATCCACAGCCAGAACGTGCTGATAGTGACGGATGGTGTGCTGCCGGTCCTTGTTCTCCGCTCGGACGTACCGTCTGAGGGCCTGCAGGATCCGGTGAGGCTGGAAAACATCCACAACCTCAGTCTAACGTGGAGAAAACCCTTTTTATTAAATCTGTGCAGGTCACATTTATTTATTTATTTATTTGTTTGTTTGTTTGTTTGTTTGTTTGTTTGTTTGTTTGTTTGTTTGTTTATTTATTTATTTAAAAACAAAAACTAGAGGTTTTTATTAGAGATGGACTGATCAGGTTTGTCTAGCAAAACACTAGCTTAAATCTAAAAGAGGCAACATACTAGCCAAGAGCTAACAATAGCTGAACCTTAGCTAAAAACAGAACATAAGCTAAAAGCTAAAAGAGGTTAAACACAAGCTAAAACATATAAAAGAAGCAGAATGTTAGGACAAAGCTAACAGAAGTAGAACATATGCTAACAGAATCAAAACACTAGCTAAACCCTAATGAAGCAAAGCGAATTCAGAAAAACACAAGCTAAAACCAAAAAGTACAACATGAGCTAAAAGCGAATTCAGAAAAACACAAGCTAAAAGTCAAAAATACAACCTGAGCTAAATGCTAATTAAGAAAAAGACAAGCTAAAAGCAGAGCAGAAGCAGAACATAAGACAGCTAACTGAGCGCCAGCAGGTTTGAAATCTAAAAGGCTTAAATATTTCCTCTGAACATCTTTAATCAAACCAGGTGAGGTAAAAAAAAAAAAAAATACTACAGCACGAAAAACTTAAATTACAAACTTCTAATGCTTAAAAAATACAAAAACAATTCTGGAAATGTAACAAAGGCTGAAATCAAAACGCTGATTTCATGTGGAGAAATGTTTGAAATGTGTCAAATGTTAAAATTATATGTGTTTTTTTTAAATAAAGCTGTTTGTGGAGGCGAGCTGCACCTTTCAAACAGAGACAAACCGTGAGCTGGCAGAAGCATCAAAGACTCAAAGATAAAATAAATAAATAAACATCGAAATAAATAAATATGACACGGATCAGAGCTGCAGGTTCAAATGTTTCAGCTTTTGAAGTGTTTTGGGACGCGTGTATTTCCTGGAGATATAAATGAAACAGGATGTGCGTGTGTGTGTGTGTGTGTGTGTGTTTTACCCTCGGGGGGTCGGCCTGCAGAGCAGCCAGGTAGTTCTCCAGGGCCAGGCGGCGCCGGTCGTTCAGCATGGCCTCTACCCGAGCCAGGTGAGTCTCCACCAGCTGCTGCTTCTCGCTGGCTGCCTCCTCCTCCAGAGACTCAACCATGGCTTGGAAATGCTGTAAACAAACAAACAAACAAACAAATTTGATTAATCTCATAGTTAATATTTGAATGCACATCTGGACTCAACCCAACACAGGATGGCTGCTACAGCTAACTGCTATTAGCCAAAAAAGGGCTTCATTTTGGATTGTAGGTAGCTGAAAGTCACCAAACACAGGTCATAAGAGATCTTTGTTTAAACTTTGGAAAGGAGGCGGTGATACGCATTTCTTAGACTAATGCTACAACATAAGCTAAAACCTGAGAAACCCTAGCTAAAAGCTACCACAAGTGGAACTCTAACTAAAAGAAACACAATAGCTAAGAACTAAACGGAGTAGATTACCATTTAAAAGCTAATAGGAGTACAACACTAGCTTAAAGCTAGATGAAGCACAACAATAGCTAAAGGCTAATAGGAGTATAAGACTAGCTTAAAGCTAAATGAAGCACAACAATAGCTAAAGGCTAATAGGAGCATAAGACTAGCTTAAAGCTAAATCAAGTACAATAGCTCAAAGCTAATATGTGTACAAGACTAGCTTAAAGCTAAATCAAGTAGAATAGCTAAAAGAAGCACAACACTAGGAGTACAAGCTAAGAGTATCAAAACACTAGCTCTAAGAGCTCTAAGTAGCAAAACACTAAACAAAGCCTAAAAGTAGCTAAATTGTAGTTAGATGCTAAAAGTACTTAAAATAGCTAAACAGCTAAAGGCTGTTAGAAGAATGGGGGTTAAAGCTAAATGTAGTAAAAGGCTAACTAAAAGCTTAATGTGGCAGAATGGTAGCTAAAAGTAGCATATTTAAAAATAATAATAAAAGTTTTGTCTCCTAAATGAGCCGAATGTTTTGATGGAAACAGCAGAAAGCTAACGATGTGAAACAGTTTTATCTCAGTTTCAGCTCTGAACCCTTCAGACGTCTCAGGAATTAGATGGGGCCCTAATTTCTCCTCAGAGAGTAAAAAGAAGGATGATGACGGGGGGAGCGACCCTGAGCCTCTGAGAGCTCATATCTCACTCAGACAAAGGGACAAAGACAGGAGGACCCCCTGAGGACCGGCTCAGGGTCTTACCTGGCTCAGGGTCTTACCTGGATCAGGGTCTGTCTCTCAGCCTTCGGCAGGTTCTTCGCCTGACGATCGGCCTCTTCCCACTCCTTTCGAACCTGGATTAGCAGCCAAAGAGAGGATGAAACAAAAGGTTTGTAAAGAATCTATTTCTGCTCCTTCAGAGGTTCCATCAAACCCAGAACGATGAACCCACCCGCTCCATGCGGTTCCGGTGCCGGATCTCCAGCTGCTCCTTGGCCCTCTGGAAGCGGCTGTGCTCCTTGTCGTCGGCAGGAGTCTCGAAGTAGATGTCCACGTCGTCGGTGGGCTGGGGGGTCGGCGGCGCAGCTGGAAGATCAGAAACAGACGTTTGGGTGACGATCGTGACGTCAAACGAAGCAACAAAGACGAGAAAAGAGCCGAAGGAGGAAACGAATCCTGGCCGTGGTTCTGCTCACAGAGAAGACTCTGGCAGAACCTGACGTCTCTCTGTTCTGGTCTCATCACGTCTAACAGAGACGAGCTCAGCTCAGCTTGTCAGCTCGTCTGCAGGACGGAGGGTTTGTTTCTGGGCTTCACTGCAACTCCGCAACAAAAGCAGAACGAGAAACTCTTCAACAAGTTCCTGTTCAAAACGCTTGTTTTGTTTCAATACAACCGTTTCAGGCCGTGAACAGAGTTTGACCTAATGAAAGTGAATCACAGCAAGGAGGAGAGAAGAAACGGTTCTATAAATAAAACGAAACACGACAGGTTGTTGGCAGAAAAACACAAACAAACAGAAACTGAAAAAAAGGAGACAGAAAACTCAGATGTTCATGTTAGCATGGAGGAGAAAAAATAATTCAACATTCTCAAACTGGTTTTAGGATTGTTTCCAAAACAAGAATTTTATAATTTGTTCATTTTAAAAATTAAAATACAAAGAAGTCAATTTTAACCTTTTAAATGTATTTTGGGGTTTTAAAAGTTGCACCAAAAACAAAAACAATAAACATTAGAGGGTAAATAAAACCTTTACCAGACGTCAGACTAGTGGTCTTGGCTTCTAGTTATAATTTGCTAGTTTTAGTTAACCCTTTATTTATTTTTTCCTGGTTGCCAGCATCTTGCTATGATTAGCTTTAAGATGCCTTTATTTTACCTTTTACATAGACTTTTGCTACTTTTAGCTTGTAGCTGGCTATTAACTACTTTCAACTCGTAGCTAACATTTTGGGTCTGATTAGCTTTTAAAAACAGTTTTGTTACTTTCACCTTTTAAAAAAGCCTTTTGCTATTTTAGCTTTTAGCTAGCATTTTACTGCAATAACTTTTTAGCTAGCCCTTCTTTTAGCATATAGCTTGCATTTTGCTATGATTAGTTTTTATCTACTGTTTTTTGTGTTTTCATTTATTATTTAACTAGCCTTTTGCCTTTTTGCCTGTTTGAGCTTTTAGCGACTCTTAGCTAGAGTTCTGCTTCTTTTAGCCTTCAGATAGCATTCTGCTACTTTTAGTTTTTAGTTAACATTCTGCAAGTTTTATAGTTTAGCTATATATGCTATTTTTGGCTAGTGTGTTGCCTCTATTAGTCTTTAGCTAGCAATCTGCTAATTGTAAAATTAGCAAACATTCTGCTACTTTCAGCCTTAAGGTAGCATACTCCTACTTCCAGCCTTTAGCCAACATATTTCCACTTTCACACTTTAGCTAGCATTCTGCTTCTTTTAACATTTGGCGAGTATTGTGCTTCTTTTAGTCTTTAGCTAGCATCCTGCTACAATTAAACTTTAGCTAGCATTTACAACTTTAGGTTTTTAGCTAATGTGTTGCCTATATTAGTCTTTAGCTAGCATCCTGCTTCTTTTAAACTTTAGCTAGCATTCTGCCTCTTAACATTGGGCAAATATTGTGCTTTTGTTATTCTTTAGCTAGCATCCTGCTACATTTAAACTTTAGATAGCATTTACAACTTTTGGTTTTTAGCTAATGTGTTGCCTATATTAGTATTTAGCTAGCATCCTGCTTCTTTTAAACTTTAGCTAGCATTCTGCCTCTTTTAACATTTGGCAAGTATTGTGCTTTTGTTATTCTTTAGCTAGCATCCTGCTACATTTAAACTTTAGATAGCATTTACAACTTTCGGCTTTTAACTAGTGTGTTGCCTATATTAGTCTTTAGCTTGCATTTTGGTACTTTTAGCTAGCATTCTTCTAAGTTAAAGCTTTAGCTAGCATTCTGCTACTTTTACTTTAGCTAGTTCTGCTACTTTTAGCCTGTATCTAGCATTCTGCTTCCTCTAGTCTTCAGCTGGTATTCTGCTTCTGTTAGTCTTTAGCTAGCATTCTGCTACTTTTAGCTAGCATTCTGCTAAGTTAAAGCTTTAGCTAGCATTCTGCTACTTTTAGCTAGTATTCTGCTAAGTTAAAGCTTTAGCTAGCATTCTGCTACTTTTAGCTAGCATTCTGCTAAGTTAAAGCTTTAGCTAGCATTCTGCTACTTTTAGCTAGTATTCTGCTAAGTTAAAGCTTTAGCTAGCATTCTGCAACTTTAAGTATTTTCTTCTACACTGAAAAAAATAGAAATAAAATAAATGTGATTTTTGTGATGAGGGTGAGGTGGATCTCTGCAGCTGAACAGAACATGGTTCTGTTGGACCTGTTCAGGGTCTGAGACACAGAACAGGTTTTAGAGACCCGGTCTTCGGGTCCTCTCAGACTTACTCAGGCGCTTGCACACGGCCATGCAGTACTCCTCAGAGTCGAAGTTGTTGCGGTTTCCGGCGCAGCCGCCGTAGGTGAAGTGGACGCACTTCCTCTGGCTGAGGTCGAAGTGCCAGCGAGGCATGGAGGCGCGGCAGGGGCCAGTCTCCGCCTCCAGGGTGCACACCGCTGCCGGGGGGGACAGCTTGTTAGATTGACCGGACCTCAGCCAGATCAGAACTTTAATTCGGTCTCAGTTATTAAAACAAGCTACAGCAGAGATGTATGCATAATGATGATGATGATGATGATGATGATGATGATGATGATGATGATGATGATCAGAGGATGAAGGACAACATGAGCTAAACGTTACAAACCTTTGACTTCCTCTAAGATCTTGTCCTCATCAGTCTTCCCTGTTTTACTGCTCTGCTTCTTCTCCTCCTCCCGGTCTGCCTCCTCATCTTCGTACACGTAGTGGTACTCCTCCTCATCTTCCTCCTCCTCTTCCTCACCTTCATCCACAGGCTCCTCCTTCTGAGTGGGCTGCTCCTCGATTGGCGTCTCGCTGAGGAGGAGACTAAACTTCAGCATCTTTGCGCTGCAGACATTTTTTTTTTTGTTTGTCAGCGTCTCACCTGTCCTCTATGATCTCATCATCTTCCATGTCCACCTCCTCGTCCTCCATCTGCTCCTCCTCCTCGTCCTCCTCCTGGGAGGACAGGGTGGGCGGGGTGGGCGTGGGGGACTCCTTGGAGCGGGAGGCGGGGCAGCAGACGTACTCAGTGCCGCGGAACTTGTCGATGCCGCAGGGCAGCAGCATGCCGTAGCTGTGCAGCACCATGGTGCTGCGGGAACAGGCCTGAGGGGGCGGAGCAAAGGCGGCAGGTCCCGTCAGCACCGCGTAAAAACAAAACATTCATAAAACATCTGAACACATTTCCTGTCGTAAAGATCCCACGGTTGGAAGGATTAACTGAGCCAAACTGTTCTGGTGCTTAAATTTAATTTTTAAAAAGTGTTTCGACACCAAAGAAGAAGACTAAAAGGTTGTCGGCAGAGAAAGTTCCTGCTGCTGCCATCACGGTCAGAGCGGTCCCCGAGGCCCGATCCGGATCCACCGGAGGGGGGAGAGGGATTAGCTGTGTACAGCCACAACACTAATCTGATTAGGAGCTGAAATGTTGGAGCTCCCAGTCAGCCTGAGATCACAGGACCTCTGAGACACGAACAGAGAGGTGGAACCATGCTGGAATTAAACCATAACAAAATGACTCTTTTAGAGCTTCAGAACAGATATTTGATGCCTGACGTCCCTCCAAACTCTAAATACTTTAAATGAAACTCAACACTATCATTTACTTTTTAAATATCTCCTTCAGTGAATCTCACCGTCTCAGCTTTTTATTCAATAAAACTATAAATGAATCCAGTTTTATTAAACTCTACATTTGATACTTTTAGCTTCTATCTAGTGTGTTGCTAATTTTAGTTAATAGCTAGCCTAATAAAATAGCTTTTAGGTACAACAATTTTTAGATATCTTATTGCGATTTTCTTTAGCTGCCTTTGGCTTATCTTATTCTTTTGATAGTTTTAACTTATCCTTTTCATAATTTTATTTTTGAACTATCCACATTTTTAGTTAATGTGTTGCGACCTTTAGCTGATTTACGCTAGTATTTGCAACTTTAGATTGTAGCTGATCTTTGCAAAATTATATTTGTGTTTTAGCTAATTGTTGCAATCTCTGTCCGTCCGTTTTCTTCCTCTTATTCGGGGTCAGGTCTTGGGGGCAGCAGCCTCAGCAGAGAGACCCAGACTTCCCTCTCTCTACCTAGTGTGTTGCTACTTTTAATTAATAGCTAGCCTTTTGATACTTTTGCCTATCCCTTTTCCACTTATAGCAGGGGTGCCCAAACATTTTCCCCGAGAGGGCCAAAATTCAAAAACATTTTCCCAGAGAGGGCCAAAATTCAAAAACATTTTCTCTGAGAGGGCCAAAAATAATAACAATCTGAGGGCCGCGGGCCAAATGCAATAATATAAGAAATGCAAATACTTATTAAGTAAAGTTGTTTATATATTTTCTGATTAAGCTAGCAGCCAGTGTGGTTGCCCATATTCTTTTTTTTTCTGCAGCCCATGGAAATGGAGAAAATTCAACATATGCTCAGGCAGCAAAAGCTCATGGGACTTTTTATAATTTAAAAATTTGAGTATATGTGGTTCTATAGAGTGTGCATATCTAGATATGGGCTTAAATCTAATCTAAATGTCTCTTGTATTTTATATTTAATCTTAGCATAATTACAATCTAGTAACCAGAACAACTGTTGGTGGGCCAAATCAAATGGCTTGGCGGGCCAATTTTGGCCCGCGGGCCCCACTTTGGGCACCTCTGACTTATAGTTTGTACTTAGCTTTTTTTTGACACAATTAGTCTTTTGATACTCTAGATTTTAGATAGCCTTTTTCTACTTTTGCCACTTTTGACTTTTAACTAGACTGTTTATAGATAGCATTTTGATATTTTTAATACTGTATTTTTAGTCTTTATCTGCTTTAGACTTTAGAAAGTGTTTTGCTTTTTGCTAGCCTATAGCCATATTTAACTTTTACCTAGTGTGTTGCTATTTTTAGTTTATAGCTAGCATTTCATGCTTTAGATTTTAAAGAGCCTTTTAGCATGTAGTTAGCGTTGTTGCTACATTTAGCAATGAGCAAGCTGTGTGATACATGTAGCTTTTAAATGATCCTCTTTCCACCTTTGGCTTACAGCTGAATTGTGGCTACTTTCACGTTTAGCTAGTTTTCTGCTTCTTTTAACTTTAGCACCTCAGTTTCAGGCAGATTCCAGCTCTCCTCCCTGTGTTTATTATGTAGCTCTAAAAATCAAAGCCCCTGACTTCCTCCTCTAATCTCAGCCGACAAACATCAGCTGAAGTTGTTGTTGCGGTACCTCTTTGGCCACACGGTGCCACTGCTGGTGGGTAGCGCACATGTCATTCCTCTCTTTGTGGAAGAACTTGCACTTCTCTGGAACCAGGAGGACGTCGCTCACGAACTCTCCCACTGAAGAAGAGAGAAAACACAAGAAGCAAAATGTCTGTTAGTCAGAGCACCGATCTGTCCCCGACCTGAAAAAAAAAAGCTGCCGGGGATGGAGGCAATAAATCATCTGAAGTGACTAAAAAAAGAATAACAGATGAGATGAGCAGAAAAAGATTCAATAATTCATAGCTGCCTGGTCTTTTTACATCTCAGAGTTCTGACACCTGTGTGAACAACCAGAACTAAAAGAGACGATCATCCTGTTTAGCTGCATCTGCAGTCGGAACGGCAGCCGAGAAAATCCGGTTTTTATAAACGTCGAGTCTTTACAAAGAAGGCAGAACTCTTCCTGCGACTCAATGCCATCATTTTCTTCATGATTTAAATTCATTCATGTTTTATTCAGAGGGCACAGAAAAGCAGAGGAAATAAACGAGCTGAAAGGCTTCTCTAGACGCAAAAAAAAAAAATATTGGTTAAAATTTAAATAAGATGCTCAGACGGAAGCAAACACCTGAGATCTTCTGAAGGAATGCATATCGCCCTCCACCTTTCATGGCAGAGCTTTAGTCAGGAGGGTGGAGGCGGTGTTTTGGAAAATGAGAGGGTAGGACAGGAAGAAGAGAGAGCTGGAAATAGCAGAGGGCTCAACAGCTGCTTCTCATTTCCGCCTGGGAGGTTCAGGAACCCTCCCTCTGACACCCAGACCCCCTTCAGACCTGATACCAGCCGGCTTTGAGCTTTAACTATAACCCAAAAATTACAAAATCGTGTATTTTTACTCTGAAAGCGGTCAATCAGCACGTTAAATACTTGATTTTACCATTTTGTTTACATATACATATGTTTGTTTTCTTATCCAGTAGCCATTTTTTTACTGTATCTACAGATCACTGATCTTTATTTCTCCTCAGTAAGGCTGCAAACAACCCAAGACTTTCATTTAAAAAAAGAGAGAATTTTTTCATCAAATGCTCCAATTCCTGCACTTCAGTTGATGTTTTTTTTTACTCTTTTCACACTCTGAAACAATCTATAGTCGCATTGCAGTGAAATGATGGATGGATGGATGGATGGATGGATGGATGGATGGATGGATGGATGGATGGATGGATGGATGGATGGATCTAAAGACCAGCTGAACTGAATTCCCTGCAGGTAATTAATTTTACATGGTGTGGATAAGAGCAACAAATCTACTTTCACTAATTGGTCCATAAACCTCCCATCTATCAGCTAACCTTGCTAACAGTATCAGCTAACCTTGCTAACAGAATAGGCTACCCTCGCTAACAGTATCAGCTAACCTCACTAACAGTATCAGCTAACCTCACTAACAGTATCAGCTAACCTTACTAACAGTATCAGCTAACCTTACTAACAGTATCAGCTAACCTTACTAACAGTATCAGCTAACCTTACTAACAGTATCAGCTAACCTTGCTAGAAGTATCTGCTAACATCGTTAGTAGCATTAGCCAATCAAGTTAAGGTTATTCACACTAACAACATCAGATAAAATTTCTAACAGTATTAGCTACTTTTGGTAACTGTAGCAGCTAACAATGCTAACAGTATAAGCCAACCATGCTAACAGTATTAGTTAACCTTACTAACAGTATCAGCTAACCATGCTAACAGTATCAGCTAACCTTACTAACAGTATCAGCTAACCATGCTAACAGTTAGGAGCTAACCACGCTGACCAAAACATATTACCATGCTAACAGTATTAGCTAAACTTACTAACAGTATTAGCCAACCATGCTAACAGTATAGGCTACCTTTGCTAACAGTATTTAAAAAAAAAGGTGCTTTATTGGTCATGCAATGACGAAATTTGTTCTCTGCATTTGACCCATCACACGTGAGAAACACCCAAGTGGAGCAGCGGGCAGCTATGTGAGCGCCCGGGGGTTGGGTGTCTTGCTCAAGGACACCACGACATGTGGACATGGCAGGGAGTCGAACCTCAGACTTTCGGGTCCCAAGCCGGCTGCTCTACCACTACACCACAGCCGCCCCCCATTATCTAACCTTACTAACAGTATCAGCTAACCAGCTAACAGTAAGAGCTACTTATGCTGACCATAATATATAACCATGCTAACAGTATTAGCTAACCTTACTAATAGTATCAGCCAACCATGCTAACAATATTAACAAACTTTCTTAACAGTTTCAAATAACCTTGTAAATAATATCAGCTAACATTGCTAACAGTATTGGCTACATTTGTTAACAGTACCAGCTACTTAATCAGCTTAACTTACCTTGGTTCAGAACTTCTAATTCCTCAAGTATCTAAAATAAATTTAGATTTTAAGTGTTTACTAATTAAATAAGCAGAGCCTGTGAAGTCTTTGTGAGATGAAAGTCACAAAAAGGGCAAAACATTGTAGAAATGTAGTTCCAGTTATTTTAAATTTGTATTCAGTTATGAAGCAACAAAAAAGAGGAAAGACCAAAACTCTCACATGTCAAACTGCAGCGTTCAATCAGGGTTAGAGGTTGAGTTGGTTTTAACCTTTTGTTTATGTTTGCATGAGGGATTATGCAGAAATCTGATCTGCCTTCAGGATTATAGTATAAAACCAAACGTGGGTCAGGATTACGTAATGGATTTAACTCTTCAGTTTTACTCAGCAGACTTGCCTCGAACCCAAGCTGCTTTTTAAATATTTGGAAAGGATTGTCTTGTGCAAACTGTGACTCAGGATTTACATCTGAAGGTGAAGGAATGTGGCGACCTCAGGAGCAGCGCTCTGAAACAAGCCTGAATCTGTCATCGGCTTGTTATTTCTGATGATGTTGGGATTTATCACCGAATTTATCGGCTAATTTACCTGAAGTCTGAGTTAAAGGAGAAAACACCTGAATAACAGACAGAAAAAAAAGGGACTTGAAACTCACAGTTCAGCTTAGCGGTTGTATGTTGTTTGAAAGGATGAATTTTTATTTTGACCTGAACACTAGTTTTCAAAAGGTTAGCTGAAAGTACCAACAGTCTAGCTAGACGCTAAAATAGCAGAAGGCTAACTAAATGCTTGAAGTAGCAAAAATGTTAACTAAAGTAAAAAAAGCCTAAAGACTAAAGGTAGTACAAAGCTAAATATAAGCCATAGGTACCCAAAATGCTAGTCAAAAGCTAAAAATAAAATATTCAATATGCTAGCAAAAATCCTTAAAATGTCAGCTAGAAGCTATACATTGCAAAAGGCTAG
Source organism: Anablepsoides cearensis (assembly GCA_032275365.1). Taxonomy (NCBI): domain Eukaryota; kingdom Metazoa; phylum Chordata; class Actinopteri; order Cyprinodontiformes; family Rivulidae; genus Anablepsoides; species Anablepsoides cearensis. The sequence continues at coordinate 2,786,592 of JAUBOC010000077.1, forward strand.
TTAAAACAAAAAATTAGTGAAATGCTAAATGTACCGGTAAGTCAAAAAGTATCCAAAATCCTAGCCTAAAGCTAAAAATAACAAACATTAGCTAAAATTAAACGTTGCAAAAGACTGGCTAAATTTATCAAATTGCTAGCTAGATAGGAAAAGTAGCAAAAGGCTAACTAAAAGTAAAAAGCAGCAAATGCCTAGCTACAAACTAAAATTAATGAAATGCAAAATATTAGTCAAAAGTATCCAAAGTTGATTAAAGCTAAAAGTAGCCAAACTTAAGCTAAAACCAAATTGCTAGCTAGAAGAGAAAAGTAATACATTGTAACAAAAGCTTAACTTAAAGCTTAAAGGAGTTAAATGCTAGCTATAGGCTAAATGTAGGCTTAAAGTAGAAAAACACTTGCTAAAAGCTAAAGGTAGCAGAAAGATGGAAGCTAAAAGCAACAAAAGACTGGGAAAAATCAAAAATTAACAAACAATTGTGCAAAAGTTAGCAGAAAATTAGCTTAAAGCTAAAATAGAAATACTATCTAAAAAGCAGCAATAGGCTAGGTAGCTATTTATAGCAAAAGGCAATGTAAAACAAAAATTAACAAAATCCTAGCTCAAAGCAAAAATTTGTAAAATGCTAAATAGAGTGTAAGTCAACAGTATCCAAAATGCCAGCTTAAAGCTAAAAGTAGCAAAACATTAGTTAAAAGCAATGTTGCAAAAAAGTGGATAAACAAATCAAATTGATAGCCAGATGCAAAATATAGTCCAAGGATAGCTAAAACCATATGTAATAAAAGCCTAACCTAAACTTAGAAGTAGTAAAATGCTAGCTAAATGCTAAAGTAGCAAAAGGCTGGCCTGAAGTAAAAGTCTGTTCTGGATTTCCAGCTTTGTTAGGGAAAGCAGCTTCAGTTTGAAATAAACCCCATTACCTTAATGACTTTGAAAGAGTCACACATCAGCTCTGACCATTTCACAAATAATAAATCTGAAATAATCCTCCACTGTTGGACAAAGACATCATCCTGCAGGGATTACAGAGCCGCGGGATAAAGAACGATTGTTTGGAGGCAGGAAATATGGAGGGGTTTCAGCTGAGGATGAATTTCTCTCTCAGATTTTTTCCCTTTATTTGAATTATTCATCTGAAACCTGACATGGATGCTGGTTCGGCATGACTGAACTTCCTCTTTTATTTCTCTCGATTCGACAAAAAGTGAAAAATCCAACATCTGACGGACGTTTGTCTGACAGACTAGATGAACAAACATCTCAGATGATGAATAATTCTCAGCTGCCTGTCAGCTCTCAGCTCCCTCTCAGGAGGCTCCGTTACATAATTAAGCAGAAAGCCTCCCTCGTGCCAGTGCTTTGTGTTTATCTCTCCATCACTCCTTCGAACAAAAAGCCACCGACCTTTATGAACGGTGACAAAAACAAATGTGCAGAAACAAGCAAAGACATGACTAAACTGATCCAAACCAAGATTGTTTTAATTAAATGGGAGTCTTGTTTGTAGTGAATCAGAAATTAAAAGCTTCAGGTTGATGCAGCATTTGACCATAGCAGCTTACAAGTGTGGGGTTTGAGGGGAAATAATAAAATCAGTTACATCTCTGGATTCAAACAATTTTACATTTTGTGCTTAGAAATGATGAGGTTCAAACAAGAAAACAGGAGATTGTTTTCTGCAGCTGAATGAGAAGATTAAAAATCAAAGAACAAGATGAGCTAAATGTGAAATTAGTTTTGGTGTTATTATTGCAATCCTGTGTTTGTCTTTCAACACCAACCAATATGCCTAACACAGCATTTCACTCTCAGACTCCAGGTTTACTCATGGTTCCTAGAGTTTCTAAAATGTGAAGCAGAGCTTTCAGTTCTCAGGCTTCTCTCTGATGGGACCAAGTTACAGTTTCTGTCCCTGGTTAACACCCTGTCAACTTTTAAGAACAGCACAGAGGCTTTGGCTTTGTTAAATCCTATAGTTAGGGCTGGTTTGTGTTTCTCAAGCAGGGTTTCCCGCAGCGCATAAATAGCCTGGCGGGCCGCCAGGCTATACATGCCTCCCCGCCAGGCTATGCTTCAT